>ONZH01001542.1:0-24052 GCA_900303285.1 Rhinella marina | reverse complement strand
GCATGAGCCAAATAGGGAGACAGCAGGCAGGGATGTGCTTGTGCAGAACAAGCAGAACATCATTCTGCTTCACACAAGATATAGGCAGGAAGCTGTGCTGTGGCTCTGCCTCTTCACACATAACCCACTGATATACTGAGCTAGGGACAGTATAGGAACATTATAGTGAGAGAATAGGAGATATATTTGGGAATTTGAGATATATTAAGGACTGTAATCGGGGAGAGGAAGTGAGAACTGGTCAATATTAGCTGGATTTGCTGGCAGGCTACTGTCAGCTCAGCTTCTGGCGGCTAGTTCTACATTACAGATTCCTGCAAAAACAGACAGTTTTTTTTGTTTCTTTGTACACTTCCATAAAAATTGCATTCTTACAAGCACTGAGGCATTTGCGCCATATTTTTTTTCAAGAAACCAGTTTCTATTTACTGTTTGTAATTTGTCGACTCAGTGCATAATATATATATATATATATATATATCTCGAACACGTTGTACATTTCAGCAAGATAAGGGGTAGATAAAGCAGCAAACACATTTCATATTAATAACCATTGTAACCGTTAATGAAGACACAGTGTCTAGTTGTCTGTAATCACTGCATTGTCACACCCAAGTGCATAATTGTTGGATGCTCGTTGAGGACAAGACAATCTTCTGACAATCAACTTTTGAGAATGTATAAATATGGGCAAGCATTCTGCCCCTGTTAAGGTATACTTTTTGGATGCTTGTGCAGAATGAGCCACTTTTTCCTCAGACAGCAACATGTGTGTGTATAAACAGAAGCAGGATCTGCCCCATTGAGGCCTTATTTTTGGAAGTCAATCACATGCATTCTGCTTTTTCATGTTACAAAGCTTCCAAAAATTGCTCCTTATCAGAGGTAGATGTAGTCTGTCAACCATTCGTTTACTCATAGCTATATAGATCTCGCCCAGAAAGTTAAGCTCGGCGAGATATTAAAAATCGGATAATGTTGTTTTGTTCAGCAGCCTAGTTGCTGAACCATTGGTAAATAGTAAATTCCAGGCTGGCTTTGTTGGAGTGGTGAATAGGTTGGTAGTGGTACTCCCACTCCCGCTCCAGTATGGAGAGTGTGGGAGACTCAGCCCGCTCAGCTGAGAAAATGTGCCTAATTACAGGCGCATAAAAGCCTGAAGAAACCAGCAGTTAGTCTCTCTCTCTGTAAATGACCTAGCTGAGGGACACAAGCAGTTTGCAGGCTGGTAAGAGAGCCGAGCATTGCCAGCACCCCTGGGAGCCTGAGGCACGGGCGCTCAATCGCTGTAAGAGCCGAACCAGGCGAACGTTTTGCTGTTATTTCTGTTTTGTTGTTTAGTCCTTTTTGGAGCTGAAATAAATCCTTACATTACTTTATCTGGACTGTTGCGGTGTGTCACCGCCACACTGCCCTACTAAGCTCCAGAGCCTTACCATATATATATATATATATGTCACTCTGATATTATTTGTCATTGCGTTCAAGAGCTTAGGGAGGGGGATGGGGGAGCAACCTTCCAAATCGAATTTTTGAGAAATTCGCTCATCTCTAATTATACTGCTCTGCTATTGTTATGAGCACTGAAGTGAATGGGACTTTCAATACATTTCCTGGCCACTACAAAATGTTCGAACCTGTGCTAATACCTGTGGGCCGTGGTGCCTTCTATCAGCTGATCAGGTGGGTGCCAAGAGCTGGATGCCCACTTGTTAGATACTGATAACTAAGCACAGGTCATCAATTGTTAAGTCCTGGAAAGCCCTTTAACATGTAGTATAATGATGAAATACAATGTGTGTCACATTGCCCTTTTACACAACACTTGCCACTTTTATAATATTTGGCTGTAGGCAGGAGGAGGTGAGCATGTACAACTTGACAAATGTAACATTATTTCTGCTAGTTTTTTGGGTTAGGTTACACCAGAAATTTACATCACCTCCTAGCTGGTGCAGATTTCAGATTCTGGTGCCTGCGAACAGGCTACAAAATATTGCCTGGATGAGGCAATCAGTGCTGCGGAAGGCAGGGAGGTGCCCCGGCAGAACTAGCAGAACGCCATCTTAGGGAGTCAGGGAGAGTGAAAAAACAATCAGGGCTAGTCAGAAATCAATCAAGCCTATTGCCAGTAAGAATTAAGGGAAAGACTAGGAATCCAAAGAAGAAGAATTTAGTGTGTAGGATACGGAGGCAGAGAAGCTGTTAGCCAAGGAGGAAGGAGTGAGGAGCTGTGGCCACTGTGCCTCCTAGCACAACTGCAGCTGCTGCAGTGTAGACCTCAAAAGCAAATACTTTAATTCCCCTCCACACACACATTTTCACAGAAATCTTTTTTTTTGGTGGTGTTCAATTTAATTAAGCTGTATATATACATGACTAAGGCAGCAACACCCATGGTGCATTAAGGTAAAATAGAGCGTCATGCACCAATCGTCATTTTACGCGTATTCAGTTTCCACACAGTTGAAAGCTTATATTTTTTGCAGGGGGGTGAAATTTCATTAAACAACATATGTATGTGATTACTGCATCAATACCGACATTTTCTCACAGCTCAGGCTGATTCCAATGAATAGACCTGGCCATGCTGGAGGTACCCCATCTCATCACTGTTGGTGTCTGGTTGTCTGTAGAGCGGCTGCTGCTGCGGCCTGCATCATGCCACTAATGCGTCAATCATCAGTTTAAGTGTATTCAATTTCTACACGGTTGAAATTTCCTTTTTTTATTTTTTTTGGGGGGGGTTAAATTTCATTAAGCAGCATAAATATATAAATATACAGTGATCCCTCAGGATACAATATTTTCAACATACAATGGTCTTTTTTGACCAATCATAAGTTGAAACCAGACTCAACATACAATGCCTCAGACTCAGATCCAACCAATCAAGGTCACTTCTCTGGTAAAATATTTGTATTAGTTGCTAGTTAGCAGCTATTCCTGACTGTTATATGTAAGGACATGTGTTATCTGACTTAGTTATCTGGTTATTTTTCTTAAATCTTTATTTTCTCTTATATTGGATGACATTTTGGGTCTTTGGAACCGATTACTCAACTTACTGTACAATGGTTTCAACATACAATGGTCTTTCTGGAACCTATTAATATTGTATCTTAAGGGGCCACTGTACATGATTACTGCATCAATACTGACATTTTCTCACAGTTCAGGCTGATTCTAATGAATACAGATTGCCTTGCTGGCGGTGCCCTACCTTACCATAGTTGTCTGTCTGCCTAACTACCATCATGTTCTGTACGGCTGCTGATGTGGCCTGCATCATGCCACTTTTCAACCATCATGTTATGTACAGCTGCTGCTGCCGCCTCCATCATGCCACTGCTGCGACCTGCCAGCCATCATCTTCTGTAAGGCTGCTGCTACCTCCATCATGCTGCTGCCTTTCTGCCAACATGTACCATATGGCTGTTGCTGCAGCCACCGCTGCCTCAGCTGCTGCTGCTCCTTGCTAGTGATCCCTTACTGCCACCACCATTAACGCAAAGCATCTAAAGCCACTATTACTACTACTACTGCTGCCATTATCCACACTGCTGACACATCCACACTGCACTGCTGCTGCTCCCAATTTTTTTAGACTCAGAAAAGCCTCTTTTCCTTCTGACAATCAACACTTGTGCGTGTCGTACAGGCAGACATTCCAACCTTGTCAAGGCATACTTTTTAGACACTTGGTCCCCCAAGCCACTTTTTTTTATTTACTATATTTTATTATATTATATATAATATAATATATAATTCTATATATTATATAGGTACTGACTAGAGATGAGCGAGCATACTCGTCCGAGCTTGGTGCTCGTTCGAGTATTAGGGTACTCGTAAGTGCTCGCTGCTCGGACGAGTATCTCGCCATACTCGAGGAAATGGCAACTTCCGCATCATGCTTTTTTGGCGCCTATAAACACAGCCAATCACAAGCCAGGAGACTCTACGGTACACCCAGCATCACGTGGGGCCCTTACATGTCGATAGCAGGGATTGGCTGGCCTGATCAGGTGACCCTGGAATATACTAGTGACTGGCCGCGGTGCTCGGCTCAGATGCCGTCTGGATGTCGTTAGGGATAGAGCTGCTGCCTTTCAGGGAGAGTGTTAGGGCCTGCATTTAGTTCTCTGTTAGGCAGGAATCACCCACAAAGAACCCAACAGCCCTTCTAAGGGCTAGAAGAATTTTTTTTTTGTCTCCTGGCTTGGCTGGCTGGCTGGCACTAGTAGTGCAGCTATCACCATATCTAACCCTGTTTTTTTATTGTTCTATCTCAGTGATACAAATCCATTGCACACAGCAGTGTGGAACCATTCTGTGTGTCACAGTTCAGCACACTCACTCCAATCCATATATACTGTCCAGGTGACACTTTCTGTACGTCACAGAATACAACCAAGTCATTTGCTACCAATAACGTATACAGCTTGATCCAGAAAACTCTCTGTGCGACATTTGTCTGGGTCGCAGTCTAAATAGCCACCGTTAACAGGGTGTCAGTCAGTTCTACGATAGTTCCTGCACGTCACGTTCCCAAAAAAACAAAATTTTTTAAAAAATTAGTTTTTCAGTTGTTTTAGCTCAGTGATACAAATCCATTTTACTCAGCTGCGTGTAACCTTTCTGTGTGTCACAGTTCAGCACACTCGCTCCGATCCGTATATACTGTCCAGGTGACACTTTCTGTACGTCACAGAATACAACCAAGTCATTTGCTACCAATAACATCTACAGCTTGATCCCAAAAACTCTCTGTGCGACATTTGTCTGGGTCGCAGTCTAAATAGCCACCGTTAACAGGGTGTCAGTCAGTTCTACGATAGTTCCTGCACGTCACGTTCCCAAAAAAACAAAATTTAAAAAAAATATAAAAAACAAAATATAAAAAAAAATTAGTTTTTTTGTTGTTTTAGCTCACTGATACAAATCCATTTTACTCAGCTGCGTGTAACCTTTCTGTGTGTCACAGTTCAGCACACTCGCTCCAATCCGTATATACTGTCCAGGTGACGCTTTCTGTACGTCAGAGAATACAACCAAGTCATTTGCAACCAATAACATCTACAGCTTGATCCCAAAAACTCTGTGCGACATTTGTCTGGGTCGCAGTCTAAATAGCCACCGTTAACAGGGTGTCAGTCAGTTCTACGATAGTTCCTGCACGTCACGTTCCCAAAAAAACAAAATTTAAAAAAAATATAAAAAACTAAATATAAAAAAAAAATAATTTTTTTTGTTGTTTTAGCTCAGTGATACAAATTCATTTTACTCAGCTGCGTGTAACCTTTCTGTGTGTCACAGTTCAGCACACTCGCTCCAATCCGTATAATCTGTCCAGGTGACACTTTCTGTACGTCACTTAATTCTACCAGACTGAACAAGTTTGTGGGTTTCAGTACACCAGGCCCGTTTAATTTTTTTTTTCTATATCATACACTAATATACAAAAAATGTTGAACCCCAGGGTTAAGGGTCGAGGACAAGGGCGTGGGCGTGGGCATTCAATTACTGCAGGGGGCAGAGGCCATGGTCCTGGGCAGGGTGAGACAGTACCTGCTGATGAGGGAGCTGTGGAACGCCACAGAGCTACACTCCCTAGCTTCATGTCTCAACTTACAGGGACACGTGGTAGAGGACTGTTGAAACCACAACAGTGCGAACAGCTGATCTCGTGGATTGCGGACAATGCTTCAAGTAATTTGTCCACCAGTCAGTCTTCCATGCAGTCCACCCACGTTACCCAAGGGAGCACTCCTATGGCTCCTCCACCTCAACCTCCTATCCCCCAGTCTGCCCCCTCCCAGGAAAATTTGGAATGCGATCCGGCATACTCTCAGGAACTGTTTTCTGGACCCTTCCCAGAGTCACAAACCACTTCTCAGGTTGCTGCTGACCTCGTTCCCGATGCCCACGTTTTCCAACTGTCGCAGTCTGTGGGTGATGATGATGATGACAATGTTGAGTTAGTGGAAGAAGTTTGTAAAGAGGTGTCGGACGATGAGGAGACATGGTTGTCAGACAGTGGTGAAGTTGTTGTTGACAAAAGGCACACCGCCCAAGAGCTGTTACAGGGCATCACGGCGCAGACCGATGTGTGGCTGGAACCGCTGAACCTCAAGCCAGGCATGGTTGTGTGTGACAACGGGCGTAACCTGGTGGTGGCTCTGCAACTCGGCAGACTGACACATGTGCCATGCCTGGCCCACGTGTTCAATCTAATAGTTCAGCGGTTCCTCAAGTCATACCCCAATCTGTCTGATTTGCTCACAAAGGTGCGCCGCATCTGTGCGCATTTCTGCAAGTCGACCACAGATGCTGCCACTCTCAGGGCAGCGCCGCCTACAACTGCCCGCTCACCGACTGTTGTGCGACGTGCCCACGAGATGGAATTGCACATTAAACATGTTATCCAGAGTTTACCAGCAGCGCAGAGCGATTGTAGACTGCCAGATGTCAACTTCCACCAGAACTGGTAGTCAGGTCACTCAGATTCCTCAAGTCTACAATGAGGAGTGGACGTGGATGTCTGATATCTGCCAGGTGTTGAGCAACTTTGAGGAGTCAACACAGATGGTCAGCGGCGATGCCGCCATTATCAGCCTCACCATCCCGCTGCTTTGCCTGTTGAAAAACTCACTGCTCAGCATCAAGTCGGATGTTTGCGCTTGTCACAAGAGACGGTGAAGGAAGATACGTCGCTTGATAGCCAGAGCACCCTCCGGTCTGTTTCTCAGCGCGTATCGGAGGAGGGGGATGAGGATGAGGAGGAAGAGGAGGAGAATGTCGGCGAGACAGTAGAGGGTACCAGTGCTCAGTCCTTAACTCTTGAGCGTGTATGGGCTGAAGAGGAGGACTTGGAGGAGGAGGAGGAAATGGAGAGTCAGGCCAGTGAGGAGAGGGAATTCTTGCGTGTTGGGACTCTGGCGCACATGGCAGACTTCATGTTAGGCTGCCTATCCCGTGACCCTCGCGTTAGAAGAATTTTTTCAAACACCGATTACTGGGTGTTCACTCTCCTGAACCCACGGTACAAGCAGAACCTTTCCACTCTCATCCCTGCAGAGGAAAGGAGTATGAGAGTGAATAGATATCAACAGGCCCTGGTGCACAAGCTGAAACAATTCTTCCCATCTGACGCCGCTAGCGGCAGAGGGCATGGTTCTGTGGGCCAAGTAGCGGGGGAGAGGAGGCGAGCAGGCAGCTTGTCCAGCACTGGCAGGGGAACGCTCTCCAAGGCCTTTGCCAGTTTTATGTCACCCCAGCAAGACACTGTCACCTGTCGCCAGTCTAGGCAGAGTAGGGGGGAGCTGTACAGAAAGATGGTGAGGGAGTACCTAGCTGACCATACCAACGTCCATAGCGATCACTCTGCTCCATACAACTACTGGGTTTCAAAGCTGGACACGTGGCCTGAACTGGCGCTGTACGCCTTGGAGGTGCTGGCCTGCCCTGCCGCTAGCGTGCTGTCAGAGCGGGTATTCAGTGCAGCTGGTGGCGTCATCACCGATAAGTGTACACGCCTGTCAACTGACAGCGCTGACAGGCTGACGCTTATTAAAATGAACAAAGCCTGGATTTCACCGGAATTCAAATCTCCTCCGGGGGAAAGCAGCTAAAGATTTAAATAACTTATGTATCCGATTCCTCTTCTCTACTCCTCCTCCTACTCCTCCTCCTCCATATCGTCTTTGCCTAACGCTGACCCAGAAAACGCCATTTTTTAGAGGTCCAACTGGCACTCTTTTAGCACAATTTTTCAGGAGGGCCCCCTACAGGCCCTCTATTCAAACAATTTTTCCAGATGTCCACCTACAGGCCCTCTCTTCAAACAATTTTTCAGGAGGGCACCCTACAGTCCCTCTATTCAAACAATTTTTCCAGAGGTCCACCTACAGGCCCTCTCTTCAAACAATTTTTCAGGAGGGCCCCCTACAGGCCCTCTATTCAAACAATTTTTCCGGAGTTCCACCTACAGGCCCTCTCTCCAAAAAATTTTTCCAGAGGTCCAACTACAGGCCCTCTCTCCAATTCCAGTTTCCAGTTTTATTTGCGCAAACTGCATACATTTTTATTTTTGGGATATGTGTGAAAAATAATATTACTTGCGTATCTATATTGCCCAACATTGGATACGGTAGCAAGTAGAAGACCAAACACATGCTGCCCACAGGGTTCCACAAATTCCTGGTCCACCCGCAAATTCCTTGTCCACAATGTCAAGGAGGTCGAGGTTCTGTTGATGAGCAACAAGTCCTTCTGTACTGAAATCGCCGACAACGTCTCAATCTAAGAACCTACAGACCATTGTGGAGAGAGCGGCACAGCTCGCCATCAAAGTGACGAACCCCAACGCCAGACTGCGCAGAGAAGATAACGAATAAATATCTCTGTGGTTATTTTTGCTAAATAAAAGTTAAATAAACCCCCCAAAAAATTGATCTGTTCCTGTGCCTGATCCACCCAAGTTGAATCTGTCCCATCATGAGAAAGTCCCCCCAAGGAGTCCCCACTGTAACTTGCTTCCCATACAACTACCTCACCCCCCGACACCTTTGTCTCGCCATTGTCCACCACCTCCTCAGACAACACTGGTAAATCCACACTGTCAGCACACGGAAACAGCAAAAGGTCTTGCGAATTGGGGCAGAGAATGTTCTGGGCTAGCACATCAGAGAAGGGGTGACTATGGGGTTCCAGGGAGTACGTGACCACATGCAATCTCCATCTAAAAAGTCATGCCACACTTGATCAATCTCATAATTTACGACTATACCGGTTGATGCTAAATTTTTAAGTTGGGGTCCTGTGTCGTCATTCTAACTCCATCCTGCTGTTGTCACCACCACACACGCTAGCCCAGGGGGCACTCCTCTGGCTCTTCCAGCTCAACCTCCTTCCCCCCAGCCTGCCCCCCCACCTACAGGCCCTCTCTCCAAACAATTTATGTCTTTGTGCTATCTTTCTCTCTCTCCAAACCATTTTTCCGGATAGCTGCCATATACGGTTTTAAACTGAGTAGTATACATACCACACTTGATCAATCTCATAATTTACGACTGTACCGGTTGATGCTAAATTTTTAAGGCCCATTAGCTGCCCTCTCTCCAAACTATTTACCCGGATAGGGGACGTATTAGATATTGTACTGATGTTTTTTGCTTTTCTTCTTTTAATTGCCTCCTGACCTGTGATAGGCAGAGCATGGACACGTCCCCTTAGCTGCAGTGGGAAAGATACTCCCCTGGCCAGAGCAAGCTCTTTTTCCGTTTTTTGTGTTTGAAAAATCCATTAAATATAGGGTCCCAAGATAGGGGACGTATACGGTATTAAACTGAGAAGAATCGATACCATACCGGTTGATGCTACAGTTTTTCAAAATCCGTTCCGGCTGTTGTCACCACCACACACGCTAGCCCAGGGGGCACTCCTCTGGCTCTTCAAGCGAAACCTCCTTCCCCCCCACCTACAGGCCCTCTCTCCAAACAATTTACCCGGGTAGGGGACGTATTAGATATTGTACTGATTTTTTAATTGCCTCCTGCGATAGACGGGAATGGATCCGGGGTCAACTGCTTGGGAAGCAGCTATGCTCACCACTTTACCACCAACAGCCACAGCAACTGATAAGAACAGATACTAAACTTGATGTCAGCTGCAGTGTCAGCATGAGCAGTGGTGTCACCTGCAGGCGGTGATGGACCTTCGTTGCACCTATTTTGGTGCTTCCATAACATGTGATGGGTATTTGCCTCGCCTTTCTTGGTCTGGGTGAGCACAATTGCCATGAGGGTAACCACCAGGCTGTTGCCTGAGAATTTGGGGTAATGGTGGGATTAGGCAGCCTCAGAGGCTTCCATGCATGCTGCCCCTGCTGTTTCCTGTCCATTTCCGTGGTGTTTCCATCATTTTCTGAGGTTTCTAGGTTTTCACCCAGCCTTCCCTAGGCAGAGCCTTGGTCCCCCGCAAAAATGCTCGAGTCTCCCATTGACTTCAATGGGGTTCGTTATTCGAAATGAGCACCCGAGCATCGGGAAAAGTTTGACTCGAATAACGAGCACCCGAGCATTTTAGTGCTCGCTCATCTCTAGTACTGACACAATTCTTGGCCCCTAATAAACCAGGGCCAGCAGAAGACTGTAGAATTAATATTGTATTCCAACTACTTTTCTCAAGTATTTTTCATTGGTCGAATTATAGAGAACTAGATTATGTCTAATTGATGTGTCCTCTATGTATGTGCACATGCTCTATACAGCTATAGAGTGGACTCACTGAGTAATTTCCTACTGGGTCCTTTAAATATGTTTATGGCATAAAGTCCATTAATGACTGGCTTTTAAGTGAAGTAAGTTATTTTTCTTTTTATAAACATTGGTGTATTTCTTGCAAATTCTCATTAGCACATTCACAAACAGTATTCATGTATAATTACTTTTTAAATGACCTGGTGAATGACTGCATTGGCTATATGCATAAACCATGGCTGGATTACTAATTGTTTCTTATAATTGTGTTTTCCTTCTCTTTGCCTTATATACTGTTAATTTACTGCAAACTTGGAGTCACATTGGCAAAAAAAATAATTTGAAAAAAAAACTAACTGATCAGTTTAATTGTTGTGTATTAGACTGGACATGCTATTAATACTTCTGCCCATGGGTGTAAAATACAGGGATCACACTTGCATGAAGCAGGCTATTTAATTGATAGAATTGACTTTGCGGAGTGAACTTGAAATTCGTTTTGTAAGGCTGAAAAAAGTCATATATTTGCCTGTTATCCTGCAAGTTGGTCCAGGGGAAGGCAAAAATCCTAAAACCTTCATGAGGTAGAAGCCAATTTTCCTCAATTTAGGTGAAAAAATTCCTTCTCAACTCCAATCAGGCAATCAGAATAACTCCCTGGATCAACAACCCATCTCTAGTAATTATAACCTGTAAAATTATTACACTCCAGAAATCTTTTAGTGAATTAACCTTCACCAACTCCTCAGGCAGAGAGTTCTCAACGCTCTGACAGTAAAGAATCCCCTTTTATGTTGATGTTCCTCTAGACATAGAGGATGTCCCTTTGTCACAGTCACAGTTTTGGGTATAAATTGATCATGGGAGAGATATCTGTACTGTCCCTTGGCCCCCAAGTGACCAGCCTCTTTTGGGCCTTATTGAACCAGCGTTTTTTTTGTTTTTTTTTTCATTGTCGCCTTCCAAAAGCTATAACTTTTTTATTTTTCCGTCTCTGTAGCCATATGGGGACTTGATGTTTGCAGGACAAGTTGAAGTTTTTAATAGTGCCATGTTGGGGTATACATAACTTACTGATTAATTTTCATTAACTTTTTCTGGTAGTGAGGTAGGAAAAAACTGCAATACTGTCACTAAGTTATAAATTTTGTAGCAGTGTTTTGTGACCCAGTTTGGCAGTAATGCTGGTGTGGGCATCTAGCGCAGGAATGCTGTTCTCATGTGATCGGCCAGTTCCTGATAATCTTTATGGGTACTGTAGTCCACCCATTCCAGTTATTACTTTAGTTGCCCTCTTCTGAACCCTCTCTAGCTCTGTTATGTCTTTCTTGTGCACAGGACCCCCGATCATTGTTGAACCAATCACTGGATGGTTCCAGTGATTGGTTCAACAGTCTCTCTGTTAATTAGAGATGAGCAAATCTATTCGCCGCTTCATAGATTCGATACGAATCTTTGAAATTTTCCTCTGCAAAGTGAATTGGGGTGTAATTGTTCTGGGAATCCATATTACACATATCAGGAATACTGCAGGGCAAGTGCAGGGCAAGTGCAGGGCTAGTAATTAATCAGGCAGAGAAAGAGACAGGGAGAGAGAGAAGGACCAGCTGCAGGGCCAAAGTCAAGTAAAAAATGTCTGGAATGGATAAGCAAAAGGGGTCCAGGTCCAGCCAGACCTCGAGCTCTAAAAAAAAGGAGAAGGTGGCACAGGGCAGCAGTGCCAAAGGACCTGTAGCCAGAGCTTCTACTTGTAGAATTCGCAATACTTGGCCAGTGTTCCACCAGGCTAACCCACCAAGGCGCAAAATTATACTGGAGGAGAAAGTGGATGAGGTAGTGGAGTGGATGGCACGCTCATCTCAGTCATTGCCGGATGATCTGCTGTCATCTGCTGATACAGTATCCATATGTAGCCAGGGGTCAGACTCAGAGCGTTCCTCCTGCTCCACCATTCCGCTCCAGCAAAGCCCGTCATTTTCTGCCCCATCTCGGGCTTCAGTCCCCCTCCTAGTGGTGTCCCTTCTGCAATTTATAAAATAAAAGGCCACCGAACCCCACCGTATAATCCGGCGGTTATAGAGGACAGACTCCCTGAGGATTTCTTAGAGGGCAGTCAGAGTTTGTGCTGCCCGGAATTGGAAGTTGGTGGGGATCAGCCTCATTTGCAGTCCGAAAAAAGTGGTGGGGAGGAGTCTGATAATGAATCTGATGTGTTAGACCCGAGGACCTGGGAGGCAGATCGGGGTTGGTGAGGAGGGTTTGATCTCCGAAGAGGAGGGTGGTAGTAGTGGCAGCAACAGAGGGCAGAGGCGAATTAGACCCAGGGCCAGTCCTTCCTTGGGAACTAGCAAGACCCCAAATATAGTGGGGCCGGCACCAGGGTGTAAGCGTGCAAGGGCTACAAGCTTGGCCAGCTCTGGAGGGCGCACGTCGGGTGTGTGGAAGTATTTCACCACTCTGCCGGGGTCAGTAACACAGCCACATGTAATTTCTGTAAACAGAAATTAAGCCGCGGGAAAGCCACAAATGTCAGGACCACTGCTCTGTGGAACCATCTGAAGCGGCGTCATGCCGCCAATTTAGAGCACCGCATTTATACTGAAGAGCTGGCTACTTCTCCCGGGGTCCCTTGCATCAGGCAGGCCGCATCCATAATATAATAATAGTAGGATAATAAACGATGAGTGTAAAATAAAATAAATTAAAAGAAATATAAGTAGATATATAAATAGAGTGTCAAGGTTGGGATAAACAGACAACAGAGGAGCGTGTGCCCTGAGCTTACCCAACCCTCTGTCCCTGCCTATTGCCTCACCCACGCTAAACCGTGGGGCGACAACCACGAGGACTGCGAAATACACTGTATAAGGTGCAGGGAACAGGGACAACAAACAAGAGATGAACAAAACACAGAAGAATCGTCAGCTAGCCGTGTCAGAAACCAGAGATAACGCCAGTACAAAATCAGAAGACGGTAGAGTAGTCAGATACAAGCCAAGGGTCAAATCAGCAGTCAGGATACACAATACAACGCAAGCAGGAATAGCAAGGAATTGCAAAAACCAGCAAGGAGCAGAGAGAAAGATAGGTATATAAGCAGGAAGATATCCCATCCCCAGGTTCTGAATGGACCAGATTCAGAGAAGCCACTCAGCCAGCACCTGAGTATTAACCCTGAGTAGACAAACCAAACATGAAGCTGGGCGTTGGCTCTAAAACAACCCACAGTGTGAACATGGTTCAAGGCAAGGCGTAGCCACTAAACAGAAACACACAAAAACTCAGAATACCAAGCAAAACAAAGACCCTATGTTCTCCGATGACCAGACCTGACATAGAGAATGAGTTTTATCAACTCACTTTGTCAGGGGGTGCAGTACTGGGTTGATCATCACACCCAGTGTTCCCACACACCCCCAATTAATAATTTAATAGTGCACTTCTCCTTATAGATGATATTGACAATACATGTAATTTTACTCACTTCGCTGGGGGGCGGTATACTGGATAAGCTCAAGACACCAGTAATACCTTAAACTCCCCAGGCCAGGATCGCATGTAGAGTCCCAGGGCGTGAAGGCAACCACAACCAGGTTTCTTTTTAGGTCCTTTATTTTTCAAGGATATCCGACTCAAGGCGTTTCGGGGGCTCTAGGTGTCCCCCTTCATCAGGAGCAAAAATAGCAAATAACATGTAACACAAACATACACATTTATAAATACCTCTAATGGGCTTCTAAACGCCCAATTTTTGCCACGTGGGTTTCACCCAAGCCTTGGCTTCCCGCTTTCCGTCATTTCTATATCCGATGCACATTGGGGCCGATATTTCCTGTATTTCAGAGCGCCTGTAGCGCTTTACTCCCACGTGGCAGACAATATTGGACACTCTCTGCAGCACCATGCACGTCGCGGTGGACACCTGAAGCAGTGCTTACGGCCAGGGGCAATACATGTCCTTTACTGCCCGCTGGCTGAATGTACTGTATTTAGTGGCAGCTAGGCAGGAACCCCCCAGTAACCGGGCCAATAAGCCACTAAATTGGTCAGCTGGGACAGCTGCGGTGTGAACGACATAATTTCACTAATATTTGTTAAAGACACTCACGCTCATGCAGCAGGGGGCAATGGGGGAAGGAAATCCTGGCCATCCGTCTGCACACCATGCTGTCACTGTAGGGGAGCCCCAACACCAAAGTTCCTTTGCGGAGCAGGAGGAGGATGAGGATGAGGAGCTTCAGGTAGAGGAGGGGGAGGAGGAGGATTTTAATGAGGATGATGATGACCAGGAGAAGGAGGAGGAGACACAGCTGGAGGATCTGGAGGATGACGATGATGAGACTTTAAGGGACACTGAAGTGTCTCAGAGAGAGGCTGAGATGGAAAGAACAGGCTCCTCGGGCAGGCTGGCCAGGATGGCGAGCTGTATGCTCACATGCTTACAGAGTGACAGGCGTATCCTAAAAATAAGGCAGACAGACTAATACTGGCTGGCGATGCTTCTGGACCCGCAATATCAATCCAACATGGGGGATTGTTTTCCTCCCCAGGAAAGGGAGGAGAAATTAGCATCATTGCTGGAGAAGTTATGTAGTAACCTGGCCACAGTTTTCAGCCAGCCCCAGCCTGCTGCCACCGTCTCTGAGAAGGAGGTCCAGCAGAGTCATCCACCTCCTGCCACAATCAGCAGCAGCCAGTTAAGCCTAATGAGTATGATGCTGCAATTTTTCTCTGCCTCCCAACAGCTGCAGCCAAGTGAGCAGGCCCAGACCACCCGCCTCAACGAGCAGGTGCAGGCTTACCTGCAGTCTGGCTTGCAAAGCCTCTTCTTCTGGGCAGGCAGAATACAACAGTGGCCGGCAGACACAGACAGCAGAGGGCCCCTGTGCAAGGAATATACCTGGGCCCCCCCACTCCCGACATAACCCCTTCTCCCCCTACTCAGCCACTCTGACATTTCATGCTCCGACGCTCTCCCTTGCCCTGGGATGTTTTGTTTACATTTTTACACATTGTTAAGCAGAGACGTCACTGGGGGCGGCTTTACAGCCTGTCCATTAATGCCAGTGACGTCACCGGGCTCACTGCTAGGCGGAAGTCCCCCCCTCCCCATAGTACCGCCAGTGGTAATAAGGCTCCTCACAGTGCCCTCAGTACTAATAAGGCCCCCTATAGGGCACCCAAATAGAAATAAGGCCAATCTATAAAGCACTCCTATGGAGCCCTCAATAGTAATTCCCGCCACTGCCCACAGTATTTATAATGTTCCCTGCAGTGCCCCCTGTAATTATAATTCCTCCTGCCATACCCCCTAGAGTTATAATCTTTTCAGTAGTGCCCCCATAAATTATAATGCTTGTCCTCTCCCTCCAGTCTTCTATACCATGCAGTCCCAATTAAATAACACCAGTTCTCTCCCACCAGTTTTCTATATGATACAGTCCCATGTAAATAACCTCTCTTCCTTACAGTCTTCTATACCATGCAGTTCCAAGTAAATAAGATCACTCCTCTCCCTCCAGTCTTTTATACCATGCAGTACCATGTCAATAACACCAGTCCTCTCCCACCAGTCTTCTATACAATACAGTCCCATGTAAATAACACCCCTCCCTCCCTTCAGCCCCTCTAACATACAGTCCCAGTTAAATGACATATTCCCCCCTTCACTAAGCAGGGAGGAGGTATAATGGGAAGAACCACATCTCCCAGCATGTCTCTGCCACTTACATTCACTCCATGGGCTCACAGGTCTCCACTGATCAGCGCTGTCTTTCTCTGCACTGGTCACATGGCAGTGACCTCATCACAGGTCCTACAACCACTACCACTGCTGAAAAGATCACATGACTATGATATCATTGCAGGTCTTCCAGCTGTGGAGTACAGGCAGAACAGCAGCAGATTCATAGTAAGTCCTAATCAGGGCCGCATCCCCCACACCTCTGCTGGCACTGGGAAGGGCCCCCCTCCCTCTCTGGGCCCCTGTGCAGCTGAACATGCTGCACAGGTGGTATGTCCGCCCCTGGTGGCCGGAACTTTTCCCACTATCACTAGGGGTTCTTTCCACTGTCTTCCCACTGTTGCTGTCAGCCGGCCCATAACGTTACATGCCAAACGTCTTGTGTCATGTCATGGGCTGTGCGAACTCGAGGTCTCCAAACCAAAACCCTTTTAAAAACCAAAAACTGTTGTCTACCTCCGCCTCCGTTTTCTCCGTTTTCTACATTAGCGCTTAGCAGGCGAGTAGCTGTACACCGTTATATTAGTTATATTTAGTATTCTTACATTTGTTTTGGAGCCTTTACTTCCCAATATATATATATATATATATATATATATATATATATATACATATATACTAGCAGAAAGACCCGGCTTTGCCTGGGTATATTTCATCTATTTCATTTAATGTTTCTGTGTGTCGTTGCAGAGAGAAATTCAATGCAGCTGACAGAAATTGATTTTTACCTTCATTTTTTCAATCCCTATTGGCTGCGGAGTGGGAGGGGGTGTGGTTTAATAGGAGAGGGGGGTTAAGTCCTTCATTTCAGGGTGGCCTGAATTATAGGTTAATGCCATGGTAATTTGAAGAAACACAATGGGTAGCAGTGGAAAAAAACATTGCTTTGCGCGGGTATATTTAATCTATTTCATTTAATGTTTCTGTGTGTCGTTGCAGAGAGAAAGTCATCCTCCCTCCCATCCCTGCAGCTGACAGATGTTGATTTTTACCTTCAATTGTTCAATCTCCATTGGCTGCGGAGTGGGAGGGGTCATGGCCTGACTGAGTCGGGGGCGTGACATTGAAAGACCTAGGGCAGGGTTTTAAGTCCTTCTTTTGATGGTGGCCAGAATTACAGGTCGATGCCATGGTAATTTATGAAGCCACGCCATGGGTAACAGTGGAAGAAAACATTGCTTTGCACGGGTATATTTAATCTATTTCATTTAATGTTTCTGTATGTTGTTGCAGAAAGAAATCCAACCTCCCTCCCGCCCCTGCAGCTGACAGAAGTTGATTTTTACCTTCATTTTTTCAATCCCCGTTGGCTGCGGAGTGGGAGGGGGCGTGGCCTGACAGAGTCGGAGCGTGGTTTCGCGAGATCTGGGGCGGGGGTCAGAGTGGCATGAATTACAGGTCGATGACATGGTAATTTATGGGGACCCGCAATGGGTAGCAGTGGAAAAAAACATCTTTTATTAGTACTGAATGGTCGTAGTCTAAAATTAGTCAATTTCATCTACGATTTTTGTGTGTCATTGCAGAGAGAAATTCACCCTCCTACCCCTGAAGCTGATTTTTTTCAATCCCCGTTGCCTACGGAGTGGGAGGGGGCATGGCCTGGCAGAGTTGGGGGTGTGGATTATCAAGATGCTTCGAACGGTTGTAGTCTGAAATTAGTCTATTTCATCTAAAATTTTGTGTGTCATTTCAGAGAGAAATTCACCCTCCCACCCCTGCAGCTGACAGAAGTTTATTTTTCCCTTCATTTTTTCAATCCCTGTTGGCTGCGGAGTAGGAGGGGGCGTGACCTGACACAGTTGGGGGCGTGGCTTAACAAAGCGCTTCGCATAGGTGATTTAATCTATTTCATTTAATGTTTCTGTGTGTCGTTGCAGAATGGCTGCAGAGTGAGAGGGGGCGTGGTCTGACAGAGTTGGGGGCGTGACTTAGCAAGACGATTCGAACAGTTGTAGTCTATAATTAGTCTATTTTATCTAAAATTTTTGTGTGTCGTTGCAGAGAGAAATTCACCCTCCCACCCCTGCAGAAAACAGAAGTTTATTTTTATCTTTATTTTTTCAATCCCCATTGGCTGCGGAGTGGGAGGGGGCGTAACCTGACAGAGTCGGGGGCGTGGATTAGCAAGACGCTTCACATGGGTGTATTTAATCTATTTCATTTAATGTTTCAGTGTGTCGTTGCAGAAAGAAAGTCAACCTCCTACCCATCCCTGCAGCTGACATAAGTTGATTTTTACCTTTATTTTTTCAATCCCTGTTGGCTGCGGAGTGGGAGGGGGCGTGGCCTTACAGAGTCGGGGCGTGGCTTAGCAAAGCGCTTCGCATAGGTGCATTTAATCTATTTCATTTAATGTTTCTGTGTGTCGTTGCAGAATGGCTGCGGAGTGAGAGGGGGCGTGGCCTGACAGAGACGGGGCATGGCTTAGCAAAAGGCTTCGAACGGTTGTAGTCTATAATTAGTCTATTTCATCTAAAATTTTTGTGTGTCGTTGCAGAGAGAAATTCACCCTCCCACCCCTGCAGCAAACAGAAGTTTATTTTTACCTTCATTTTTTCAATTCCCGTTGGCTGCGGAGTGGGAGGGGGCGTGACCTGACAGAGTCTGGGGCGTGGATTAGCAAGACGCTTCGCATGGGTGGATTTAATCTATTTTATTTAATGTTTGTGTGTGTTGTTGCAGAAAGAAAGTCAACCTCCCACCCATCCCTGCAGCTGACAGAAGTTGATTTTTACCTTTATTTTTTCAATCTCTGTTGGCTGCGGAGTGAAAGGGGGTGTGGCCTGACAGAGTTGGGGGTGTGGCTTAGTGAGACCTGGGGCGGGGGTTTTAAGTACTTCTTTTAGGGTGGCCTGAATTAAAGGTCAATACCATGCTTATTTATGAGCCCACGCAATAGGCAGCAGTGGAGGAAAACATCTTTTATTACTACTGAACTGTAGTAATAGAAAAAAACATAAGTTGTATTTATGGTAACCGGAATACCTTTAACAGTGTCAGTAAATAGAAATGGATGAGATCCTCAGCTGCTGATAATTACCTGGTTGTTATGGAAACCTGCCCTCCCTGTGTGGCTTTGCAGAGAATGGCAGTTGGAGTTTAAAACGAAAGCTCCCAGTTGTAATGTTGGCTAATGGAGATCATATTTTGGGAATATCTCGGGAGCGGTACGTCCTAGAGAGATGAGACCTGGTCTAAAACCTTCCCGGACACCTGATGTACCTGTGTGCCGAATTTGGTGAAAATCGGTCCAGTAGTTTGGTCGCGCATAGAGAACAGACAGACAGACAGACAGAAATTCATTTTTATATTATTAAGAGATATCTCTTTCTCTTAATAATATAAAAATGAATTTCTGTCTGTCTGTCTGTCTGTTCTCTATGCGCGACCAAACTACTGGACCGATTTTCACCAAATTCGGCACACAGGTACATCAGGTGTCCGGGAAGGTTTTAGACCAGGTCTCATCTCTCTAGGACGTACCGCTCCCGAGATATTCCCAAAATATGATCTCCATTAGCCAACATTACAACTGGGAGCTTTCGTTTTAAACTCCAACTGCCATTCTCTGCAAAGCCACACAGGGAGGGCAGGTTTCCATAACAACCAGGTAATTATCAGCAGCTGAGGATCTCATCCATTTCTATTTACTGACACTGTTAAAGGTATTCCGGTTACCATAAATACAACTTATGTTTTTTTCTATTACTACAGTTCAGTAGTAATAAAAGATGTTTTCCTCCACTGCTGCCTATTGCGTGGGCTCATAAATAAGCATGGTATTGACCTTTAATTCAGGCCACCCTAAAAGAAGTACTTAAAACCCCCGCCCCAGGTCTCACTAAGCCACACCCCCAACTCTGTCAGGCCACACCCCCTTTCACTCCGCAGCCAACAGAGATTGAAAAAATAAAGGTAAAAATCAACTTCTGTCAGCTGCAGGGATGGGTGGGAGGTTGACTTTCTTTCTGCAACAACACACACAAACATTAAATAAAATAGATTAAATCCACCCATGCGAAGCGTCTTGCTAATCCACGCCCCCGACTCTGTCAGGTCACGCTCCCTCCCACTCTGCAGCCAATGGGAATTGAAAAAATGAAGGTAAAAATAAACTTCTGTTTGCTGCAGGGGTGGGAGGGTGAATTTCTCTCTGCAATGACACACAAAAATTTTAGATGAAATAGACTAATTACAGACTACAACCGTTCAAAGCCTTTTGCTAAGCCATGCCCCGTCTCGGTCAGGCCACGCCCCCTCTCCCTCCGCAGCCATTCTGCAACGACACACAGAAACATTAAATGAAATAGATTAAATCACCTATGCGAAGCGCTTTGCTAAGCCACACCCCCAACTCTGTCAGGTCATGCCCCCTCCCACTCCGCAGCCAACAGGGATTGAAAGAATGAAGGGAAAAATAAACTTCTGTCAGCTGCAGGGGTGGGAGGGTGAATTTCTCTCTGAAATGACACACAAAATTTTAGATGAAATAGACTAATTTCAGACTACAACCGTTCGAAGCATCTTGATAATCCACACCCCTAACTCTGCCAGGCCACGCCCCCTCCCACTCCGCAGGCAACAGGGATTGAAAAAAATCAGCTGCAGGGGTGGGAGGGTGAATTTCTCTCTGCAACGACACACAAAAATCGTAGATGAAATTGACTAATTTTAGACTACGACCATTCAGTACTAATAAAAGATGTTTTTTTTCCACTGCTACCCATTGCGGGTCCCCATAAATTACCATGTCATCGACCTGTAATTCATGACACTCTGACCCCCGCCCCAGATCTCGGGAAACCACGCTCCGACTCTGTCAGGCCACGCCCCCTCCCACTCCGCAGCCAACGGGGATTGAAAAAATGAAGGTAAAAATCAACTTCTGTCAGCTGCAGGGGTGGGAGGGAAGTTGGATTTCTTTCTGCAACAACATACAGAATCATTAAATGAAATAGATTAAATATACCCGTGCAAAGCAATGGTTTCTTCCACTGTTACCCATGGCGTGTCCTCATAAATTACCATGGCATCGACCTGTAATTCTGGCCACCATCAAAAGAAGGACTTAAAACCCCGCCCCAGGTCTTGCAACGTCACGCCCCCGACTCAGTCAGGCCATGACCCCTCCCACTCCGCAGCCAATGGAGATTGAACAATTGAAGGTAAAAATCAACACCTGTCAGCTGCACGGATGGGAGGGAGGATGACTTTCTCTCTGCAACGACACAGAGAAACATTAAATGAAATAGATTAAATATACCCGCGCAAATCAATGTTTTCTTCCACTGCTACCCATTGTGTTTCCTCAAATTACCATGGCATTAACCTATAATTCAGACCACCCTGAAATGGACTTAACCCCCCCCCCATGTCCCATTAAACCACACCCCCTCCCACTCCGCAGCCAATAGGGATTGAAAAAATGAAGGTAAAAATCAATTTCTGTCAGCTGCATTGAATTTCTCTCTGCAACGACACACAGAAACATTAAATGAAATAGATGAAATATACCCAGGCGAAGCCGGGTCTTTCTGCTAGTATATATATATATATATATAGAATTAAAAAATAAAATTGTTACACTGTTGTTACCTCCGCCTCCCGTTACAAGTTACATTAGTGGAGATTGTTATACTCCACCGCAGTTTGTTGTATTTACCAATCACTCTCTGCTGATATACCCCGTTCCCTACTACTACTGGCCGGGGCACCCATGAAAAGCCCATATATAATTTTCACTGCCTATGTTTACAAGGTAGAATGTTTATAGGCTTGTTGTCCAAACAAGCCAAGCCTTTTTCTTTTACTGCAAATTGTAATCAGTGAATCGGTGAGTGCGTAATGTATTAATAATTTGCCTACAGGCACCGCTGTGTTCATTAATCCAGGAAAATGGCCTTTGGACAAATTTTGGAGGCTTTGGCCTAAACAGACATCCCTATCTTCTTCACACTATGTCAGGAAGGAGTTAAAGGTTTAAAAAACACTAAAAACACAGGTTATACAAGAATAATTTTAGTTATAAATAATAACTTTGAACAAATAATAAATAAGGTAATAAACAAAAAAAGGACAAAAAAAGGTTACGCCGGCCTTTGCCGGCGTCTGGCCATCACCTCCTGCAGCTCTCGGAGCTCCAGCTGCAGGCCGCAAATAAGCCGGGAGGCAGCATGGAGCCTGGTCTCAAAGTGGCGTAAGGCTGCCTCCACTTCAAAGTTAGTGGGTATATCTGTAGGGGTGGAAACAGTAATATAATTAGTATGATCGAGTTAAAGTGGTTGTCCCACAAAAAAAATTCTAAAATTTCAAACCAGCACCTGGATTAGAATACTTTAGCAATTGCATGTCATTAAATATTTGGTATATCTACTGGAACGAGTTATTCAGTGACATGTATCTGTATTGAGCCTTTTTTTTTTCTTTGAACTGTTCACTGAGAAGGCCACACATGGTCAGTTTGGGATTTGTACTTACTGGACACCCATACTGAGTGGTCTTCCCATGGTCCAGGGGAAAACTCCTCCCTGACGGTTGGAGCTACAAAAGATAAAACATAAATTTAGCTTGTATTTTGAAGAGAGAATGTCCACCCATTACACTTTTTATTTTACCTACCTTCTACCTCTGGAAGTTGGGCTGGTGGTGTTGGAGGGGCAGGTGGGGTCCTCTCTTGCTGTTGAGGAGGGTGAGAGGGGCTCCTCTGTGGTGCAGCAGCTGTCAAAAAACATTAAATAATGGCATTACATTCAACTCTAATGAACAGTTGTAACTTCTGATGTTGATACATGGGAATAGTTTGGGGCCGGTTCCCATTCCTAACTACTAGTGCTCTTATATCACTGCAGCTGCACTCCTACGTAGCTTGGATAAAAAATAAATTAAATATGTTTACACATACTAGAAGCTGCAGGTACTGCAGGTGCCGTCCGGCCTCGACAGTGACAGTGACCGTGGTAATCCATACACAATTGTTATGCTGATGACTCTTTTTAATACTAACACTGTATACTACTATGAAAATATTATGGGTGAGAGGGGGGCCATATCCATTTTTTTCTTCTAATAGGTATTTATCGCAATAGATATTGTTATAATATCGTTATAATATCATTAATATCGTAATAGTATCGATATTATAATATTGTTAACACGGTGGGAATACTTTTGATATCGCCCACTCACATTAGCTGCAGCATGAGCACGTCTGTGAGTCTGTATGTAGGAGGAGGAAGCGCTAACTATGAAGGGGCATATATCTAAGGGTACTTCCTTTCACACTAGTGCATTTGCCTGACACAAACGGGAGAATGGCCAGCACCGTTAACAATAATGGGGGACGGCGCTGATCCGGACACTATTTGGCAAGAACACCTAGAATTGGCAGGACAAATACTACAGAACAGCCTGCAGGACCACCACCACATATGTGAAAGTAGCCTAAGGCAAATTACTGGGAAGGGGCACGTATCTGAGAATACCTTCACTTGTTTTGGTGTAGTTAGAGGCGTGGCCTAGCATGAAAGAAAATTGCGCACGCCCACATTGTCCTTCTATATGGTTTTCATTATTGGCACTGGTATATATACAATACAGTACACTAATTTTTTAACATATTTTACTTTTCAAATATTTTGTTACTCACCCTGCCGTATCGCTGCATGGATCTCAGTAAGCCACTGAGCACTTGAACTTCAGATCGGACCATTTCCGCTGGATCTGGCCCGGGGTCCGCACAGTGCTGAAACGATGGTGCAAGCTTTGGATCACCTGCTGCATCACCTCCTTTTATGCTGGTTCGGGTGGCGGTGTGTGCCTTCGTAATCCTCGCGATCCATCAGCCGGATAATGTATTTCAGCTCTCCAGAGCCAAATGCTGAGGATCGGCTGGATGCCATTTTCAAAACTTCGCTCTGCCTCTGAGGAGTGCACGCCACGGCCTAGTGTCATGCGTGCCTGCGTATTACACAATCGATAGACAATAGTACGCTGAGGATTCGTACGCAATTGTACACTCATGCGTACATGTTCACAGAAGTTGCGT
>ONZH01001541.1:0-20157 GCA_900303285.1 Rhinella marina | reverse complement strand
TTGTTTGTGACAAAGAGCTCATTAGAATGGGATTTCTTCCTTCGCTGCTCTGAAGCCCTGGAAGCTTGCCTCAGCTCTTTAGTCAGACTGGTGTGCCAGGGTTGCCCATTGATTTTTCGGGTTTTGTTATCTATATGGGGGGGGGGCGACATAGTCAAGAGCTGTAGTTATTGTGGTGTAATATAAAGTAGCAGCAACATTTGCAACATGGAGGGAACACATGGTAAAGAGCATCAGAAGAGAGTTAGAGAGCAAGTGAAAGCCAAGATGTTTAAGGTTCCTTTGAGGGTGCAATAGTGTGTGGACTGGGGGGGACAGCTGAAAAGACAAGCAAAGAGGATGTAAGTAGATTGTGGTTGAAGTAGCGGGAGAGTTGAGTTAGAGAGGTTAGAAAGGGAACCGAGGCGGGTAAAGATAAGATCCAGTGTGTGACGTGACAGAAGAGGACTATTGGGAGAGACCAAAGGGGGAAGTGAGTGCTAGAAGCTTGGAGGAAGTCACCCATGATGATACTGGCAATGTCAGTGAAAAGAAAGTGTAGAAGCCAAGTGTTGAAGTGGTCGAAAAAGGTTGGTGGATAAAAAATAGTGATCTGGACTCATCAGATTCCCTTTAAAGGCATATATGGGTAGGATAAGGGATACCTTTATGATCTGAAGGGGTCTGACCTCTGGGGCCCCTGATGACCACTAGAACAGGGGCCCATGTTCCCTGGATTGAATGAAGCTGCAACCACATATGCATCCTGCAGCTCCATTCATTGTTTCTGGGACTGGACTGCCAAGTGCTGGCTATCTCCAGCAGTCCCACAGAGAATGAATGGAGCGACAGGACGCTTGCTCGGCCTGCTTCTCCATTAGGAGAAGGACATGAGAACCCCTTCTTGAGATCAGTGGTGATCCCAGTGGTTGGACACCCAGCAATCAGTTAGTTATTCCCTGTGCTGGAGATGGGGGGTACATTTAATACTTGTCACAATCCCTTTAAAGGGGTTGTCTGAGAGTTTGATAGTGATGTCCTATCCTCGAGACAGGTGATCCAATGGGCCAGATCAAGCATGGTGGAGGCCCCTGGCAGAAAAATTTGGAGGGGCCCAACGAAGCTATAGAAATGAGGGTGCCCTGATCTGTATGCCTGTCTGCTGTTGCCACACTCCTCTAATGTCCACCTGTCACCGTTGTCCTTTGTCCAACTTGGTGACCAGTCCATAGTCCAGTGTAAACACTGTGTTCAGTCCATAGTCCAGTGTAAACACTGTGTTCAGTCCATAGTCCAGTGTAAACACTGTGTTCAGTCCATAGTCTAGTGTAAACACTGTGTTCAGTCCATAGTCCAGTGTAAACACTGTGTTCAGTCCATAGTCCAGTGTAAACACTGTGTTCAGTCCATAGTCCAGTGTAAACACTGTGTTCAGTCCATAGTCTACTGTAAACACTGTGTTCAGTCCATAGTCTAGTGTAAACACTGTGTTCAGTCCATAGTCCAGTGTAAACACTGTGTTCAGTCCATAGTCCAGTGTAAACACTGTGTTCAGTCCATAGTCCAGTGTAAACACTGTGTTCAGTCCATAGTCCCAGTGTAAACACTTGTGTTCAAGTCCATAAGTCCGAGTGTAAACACTGTGTTCAGTCCATAGTCCAGTGTAAACACTGTGTTCAGTCCATAGTCTTACTGTAAACACTGTGTTCAGTCCATAGTCTACGTGTAACACTGTGTTCAGCTCCATAGTCCAGTGTAAACACTGTGGTTCAGTCCATAGTCCCAGTGTAAACAGCTGTGTTCAGATCCATAGTCTAGTGTACAACACTGTTGTTCAGTCCCATAGTCCAGTGTAAACATCTGTGTTCAAGTCCATAGTCTAGTTAGGATGCTGTGGTCAGCCAGTCCAAGTTTTAGTGTAAACACTTCAGCCAGTCATCTCATACCTGATGTAACTCTAAAGGTCATCCATAGCTAAGTGTTAAAGCTGGGCGGTCAAGTCCACAAGTCTAATCTAACACCTGCAAGTTAGTCGGTTCCATACGTCTGAATGCTAATCACCTGCGGTCAGTGACTTACCTGCAATAGAGGCAGACCATGCAACTGCTATGGGGCTTGGAGGGAGGGGGAGCTGAGCACCAAACCTGTTCTATTCCCTGGGTGAAAACACTGCATTTTCTTACAGTCGCCACTAGGGGGAGCTCAGTGCAAAGAGATTATTACAGCTTGTATTAATTCCTATCCACTGAGCACCCCCTAGTGGTGGCTGCAGGTATCTAACTTTGTTATAGAAAGGAAATTTAACAATAAATTTTTGCCTGTTTTCCGGTGTAAATAGATTGAGAAATATGGTGTTCAGAACAAGCACTATTATTTGAAGCATGTGTGCCACATTTTCCAATATAAAAGTCAGATAAAGCAGATGAGGCCAAAGGCAACTTTTTCTTATTACAATTTGTATTTCATTAAAGTTTCTTCTTGCGGACCGCAAAATACATAAGGTCTTGTGAATGCAACCTTGGGGGCAGGGGAACTGAAAGTGGCACAGGTAGCAGGGGCAGTGCAGAGGGGGAGACATGATGTGACGGTGCTGCGCCAGAGGTGTAGAGGGGGCATACAGGGTCCATTCTACGGGGGAGGGCACAGAAGTAACAGAGGGGCATTAGGAAACAGGGACTGCCAGGGGCTCTATGGGGTAGGGCCAGAGGGAAGCCAGAGAAAAACCATACCAGTTGAGGGAGGTTATAGGGAGGTATACAGGACACTTCCATCCTTCTCCTCCCATCTCTTCTTCATTGATAGCAGCATGGACATGTGGGGCTCACCACCTCTGTGGAGGTAGTATCTCTGTGTAGTGCTGCCACCTACAGGCCACTGTATTTATCTCTTCCTTATAACAGGATAGACAGTTACAGTTCTGAGGCCAACGCTGTGCTTCACTTCACGCCACTGTGACCTTTGCAGGTTCAGAAGAAGCATCAGATCTGGTGGTGGAGACCAAGATTAGCGGTGGAGGCCATGGAGTGTGGGCCCCGGGTGCCTTTCCCTGGTATTCAATATCAGATTGGTGGGGGTCCGATTTAGCTGAATGGTGAATGGTCCGATTCAAGTGAATGGTCCTGGGCTGCAATACCAAGCATCATGGACTGAGACATGCTTGGTAAGCCACCTTTAACCGCTGATCTGTAGGAGGTGCGGATGTTGGACCCCTACCAATCTGATATCAATGACCCGGACCTGGCCATCATGACTTTGTCTGTTCACCCTCAGCAGAGGGACGGCTGTGACGACCTCCCAGACAATTCTACAATTTTATAAAATTACCAAACTTACAGTAGATGCCAAAAGGTCCATCTTGGTGACAACTTTTTTTCCAATGTTGATGGGAGAACACTATCTTCATTTGAATAAAATTAGGAAATGTACATCTGTTAGGGTCCATAGAGCGATGGATTTAAGTGGGCAGCTCAAAAGTCACATTTTTCTAGGGCATTTGTCAGCAGATTTGTACCCATGAAACTGGCTGACCTGTTACACGTGTGCTTGTGAAGGCTTCTATGTTGGTCTCATGTTCATAAGGGCTCATGCACACGAGCGTGTGCAGTCAGTGCCCATGCTGTGGACCGTAATTTGCGCTCCACAATGCACGGGCACTGATAGTGGGGCCGCCGGATCGCGGACCCATTCATTTGAATGGGGTCCACAATCCGCATCCGACGGTCCGCACCGCAAAAAAGTAGTGCTGCAAAAAAGTAGTGCTTCTGTGGTGTTCCCATCCGTGCCTCCGCTCCGCATCTCCCGGATTGCGGACCCATTGAAGTGAATAGGTTCGCGATCTGTGATGCGGGCTGCACACGGCCGGTGCCCGTGTATTGCGGACCCAGCGCATGTGGCCATGTGCATGAGCCCTAAGAATGATGTTTTAATATATGCAAATTAGCCTTTAGGAGCAATGCGGGCGTTGTCGTGACACCTAGAGACTCAGCTCTCTCTGTATTGGGCACACTGCTTAGCAGTTCCAGTCTCTGGTTGTGGTCTCTACTGGTGGGTGCAGTCTCTGATGAAGGTGTCACAATCTCTCTTTCCTCTTGTTCCAGTATGAGCAGAAATAACCCCCCCCCTGCTCCAAAGATGGTGAACTCTTCATCAACCCTTCAAGTCAACACCACCCAAGTGTCCATCACCGTCAACAAGACAGCCGAGATTATCCGGTGGTCATTCATCTTCTTGATCATAGTCGGCCTCTGCTTTTTCATCTGCTTCGTGGCCATGATGCTCAACGTCTTCTTGCTCAATCCTCAACTCCGGGAGAGTGCCCGCTATCTCCTCTTCATCTACATGCTGGTGAACGACACCGTATATTTATTCCTGGCCTTCTACTTACTGATGGCAGGAAAGTATTCATTTTATATCCCCATACCCGTCTGCTTCATCTTGTACGCCATTTCATCCAGTGTATTTAGGGTAACTCCATACAACCTGGCCGCCATGGCTCTGGAACGTTACGTGGCCATCTGTCACCCACTTCGCTATGCAGCGCTGTGCACCACCAAAAGAGTGAATATAGCCTATGTCTCAATATGGGTGGTACTCATAATCCTACATGGTGCCGAGCTGTCCATTATGTTCTCATCCGTTACAAATCTATATCGTTACGCCATCTGCATGCATGACACCTTACTGGTAAATCCCATTCAGAACGTCATAAGGACCTTCGGCTTCGTCCTGTGTTTCGGCTTGGTGGGAATCATCATTATATTTACCTATGTTAAGATCATGCTGGTTGCCCGCAAAGTAAGTTCTCAATCGTCTTCTGCTTCCAGAGCCGAAAAGACCGTCATGCTTCACGCATTTCAGCTACTGTTGTGTATGTCGTCCCTACTGTCCACGCTCACGGAAACATTTTTGCCCACGATGATCGAATACATGCCAATAACAAACTTTTTTGTCTTCACTTGTGTGCCGAGGTTCCTTAGCCCTGTCATCTATGGATTCCGAGACGAAGAACTGAAAAAGCATGTCAAAAAGTCTTTATGGAGGCATCTCCATTAGAGATTTCATTGATATGTATCTGTTGTTCTCAGTCATGGGAAGAGAATGGCTTCCAAGTGTGCGTCCTGCAACGTCCAAAAAATAATAATTTTTCGAATACGTCTAATTTGTTGAGTTGTCTTCTTCTGTCGATATTTCAGAAAAATCTTTGCAACCATATCTCTGATTTCTAGGAAGGTCTGTTGACTACCATAATGGCCACCAGTACAGGTTCCACAAGGGCCCTCACACAGGTTTTCTGACCATTACAGCAAGAAATCCAATATATAAGGGGGGGGGTCACTGCACAACTAGAAGACATTTTGTTATTCTAGATGGACATGCTCAAGAATAATAAAGATTTTGGACAAGTCCACCTCCATAAGTCGGGCCACCTCATTCCCAGTCCGGTAGGCCGCAGGCTGCTCTAGGCCTGTGGTCTACAGGACCACACACAGGACGTCAGCCTCCCAGTGCAGGTGGGACAATGCCATCATTGCACTGTACCAACTGCACCGGGACTCTAGCTGTGCAGACATGAAGACTCAGTCACCTCGCTCCTCAGAGGATTGAGGTAAGGGGAGTACCCATTTTTCCTGGGGTACTTAGTGGGCATCAATGCTCTTAAAGTAAACATACAGGGCATTATTACTTAAAGGGGTTGTCCCGCAAAAAATATTCTAGTTTTCAAACCAGCACCTGGATCTGAATACTTTTGTAATTGCATGTAATTAAAAATTTTGTATAGCTACTGAGTTATTCAGTAAAATGTATCTGTATAGGACCACTTAACTTCTTATTTCTTTGTCCTGATCACTGAGATGGCCGCACATGCTCAGTTCCATCCTTCAACTGCCCCTGAGCTGTGATAGGGAGAGCTGAGACACGCCTCCTGAGCTGTGATAGGGAGAGCTGAGACACACCTCCTGAGCTGTGATAGGGAGAGCTGAGACACGCCTCCGGAGCTGTGATAGGGAGAGCTGAGACACGCCCCCTGAGCTGTGATAGGGAGAGCTGAGACACGCCTCCGGAGCTGGGGTGGAACCCTGAGGGGGAGAGCTGAGACACGCCTCCCTGAGCTGTGATAGGGAGAGCTGAGACACGCCTCCTGAGCTGTGATAGGGGCTGGACGAGCTGAGACACACCTCCTGAGCTGTGATAGGGAGAGCTGAGACACGCCCCCTGAGCTGTGATAGGGAGAGCTGAGACACGCCTCCGGAGCTGTGATAGGGAGAGCTGAGACACGCCTCCTGAGCTGTGATAGGGAGAGCTGAGACACACCTCCTGAGCTGCAGTGGAAAAGACACTCCCCTTGAGCTGTCAGATTGATATAAATCTAGCAGAGCAATGAATGTGGAGATCTCTGGATCCATGTGAGGTACAGGACTGGTCCTAGCTTTGTTAGAAACAGATTGTCATGTCCTATATGATGTCTGATTTTCATTTTTTACATTATTCATGGGATAACCCCTTTAATGAGTAGGCACTCAGGGCCATTGTTTTTTTTAAAGGGGGGATTTGGGGCATTATTACTTTTCAGAGGGGCCTTCAGGGGCATTATCAGATTTAGGGGGATATCAGGGGCATTATTACTGTTTAAGGGCCCTCCAGGACATTATATCTTTTTAGGGACTCTCATGGACATTACTACTTTTTAGGGGCACTTATGGATCTTATCACTTTTTAGGGGATCTCAGGGGCATTATAACATTTTGGGGACTCTTAGAGGCATCATTACTTTATAGGGGCACTCAGGGGCATTATCAGTTTTTAGGGGGCTCTCAGGAACATTATTGCTTTTTTGGGGCTCTCAGAGACATTATTACTTTTTAGGGTGTCTCAGAGACATTACTAATTTTAAGGGGCGCTTATTGATCTTATTACTTTTTAAGGGGCATTGTAACAATTTGGGGACTCTTAGAGGCATCATTACTTTATAGGGGCTCTCAGGAGCATTATTGCTTTTTGGGGGGTCTCAGGGGCATTATTACATATTGAGGACTCTCAGAGGCATCATGACTTTATAGGGGCACTCAGGGGCATTATTACTTTTTAGGAAGCATTCCAGGGTATAATTACTTTATAGGGTCAATATTACATAATAGGGGCCCAATGCTTTAGGGGGCATTATTATTATATGGGGAAGTGGGGACAATATTACTTTCTAGTTTCTAGTACTTTCTTCCATTATTAATTTCTAGGGGACACAACACTGGGCATTTTTACTTTGTGGGGGGACATAAAAATTTGACTATGTGGTGCAATAAAACTGCTCGGGGTCTCGATATAAGGCATTCTGTATCTGGCACTAGGAATGCTTGTATGGCATTATTTTGGGAGTTAATTATAGTTATAACACTATTATATCTGAATATACAATATTTGTGGGTGCTGTGCCACACAGGAGGTGCAGTCATAAGGGTAGGTCAGGTAGGAACAGGCACAGAATTGGGGACAATATCAGGATGGGGAGTTTGTGTAGGTGAGCAAAATGTAGGGAGGATTATGGAAAAGTGTTGTCATGGTGGTCTGGGCCAGATGGAAAAGATAGGACAGGAGAACGATTATGATCAGAGATGACATCACCTGTAATCATTGGATATAACCATACTGTATTCATGTACATGGTCTACAGAGCACCTGTGGTAGGAATCTACCAGTATATGGTGATTGTATAGTGTCATCATTCAGTCAGTATTAAGTGCTATTGGTAATGTCCACCATGTGGCGGTATCTGGATCGCAAGCCCACTAAAGCCTCAGACATGGTTTTGATCCTCTGTACAAAACCCCTAGGTACTCTTCAGATAGATAGCTATAGAGAGTAATATTACAATATGACCACTAGGTGGTTCTCTTGCTCTCTCTTACCGTAACAGAGTTCCTATAGTCATGGAATGTGCATTCTTTCTGGGTCTTCTCTGACCACATTTTGAAGAGTCATTTCCACCTCAAGGTCACAGGGTCACCTCCTCGGGGCAAAGGTGTTTATTTACCTTCCTGTCTTGAGGAAATGGAATCCCCCATCACAGAGCACAGAGCAGAATATGCTTGGATTACATGAAGCAGTATTTACTGACATTAGCCACAAATGTGGGACTGTGGTGACAATAGTCCATCTACCACAAACCAGTCCCCAGACAAAAAACTGTAAAAAGCTTCAAAAATAATCAAAAAGTAACCTATAATGTCACCCCCCCCATCTCTACCACCAAGAACTTTATTAATTACATTCTGCACTACCACACATACAGGAGAATAAAGTGCCACCTACCTTCTATATCCAGTGACGTCTCCTCTGAAGTAGATGTTCTCTTTCATCTTCATTCAGTCCAGACCACCATGGCAACTTCTTTCAGCCAAGTCTCATCTCTGCAGAGTTTATCACACAGACATCTTAGTTTCCTACTTTTCCATCCTCCTCCCACCTTCTGAATACCCCATCCTGACACCCCCCATACTATGCCTGCTGTACTCCTCAATACTACACTGCAGAAAGAGTCTCCCTGAAAATACTGTTACCACACAGATAGTGCCCCAGAAGTAATGCCCATAATAGTGCAAATTCTAGTAATCATGTTCCCCCTGGTCCCCGAAATAAAGCCCACCCAAATACCCCAGTAGTAAGAACTATCTCTTATAATGTGTGCCAGTAGAAAATCTATATATTTTTATGTTTTACACAGAAATACCTGTTTTCGCACTTTGCAGTGTACTGCGACTCTGGATCAGGATGCTGTGGATAGATAGATAGGTAGATAGATAGATAGATATTACATAGATAGATAGATAGATAGATAGATAGATAGATAGATAGATGGTAAAGAAGGCAGCACTCCAAAATTCTGTGTCAGACAAGTGGTTTATTCACCCAAGCAGCAACATTTCAATTGCTCAATGTACCGAGGACATCGAAGCAGAGGGAACAGCGCCCAAGGCCACAGACAGCTGGAATCCTGGAAGTATCTGAATCCAGTAATACTTCAACACATCATTTTTTAGAGGCAGGTCTGGTACCAACCGGACCTGACGTGGGGGGCAGAAGACAACACAAGTGGAGGAAAATCCTAATTTACCAAGGCACAGAAAGGGATGAACCTAAGACAGAAGACATAACGGTAAATATTTCCTCTCATAATTTAAATGATGCACAGATTTCACTTTTGAATAGAGGACTATCGTTCTGCCCTGCTGCTAAGACCAAATGGTTTGATATTGAACTGGATCTTTGTAGATTCTTTCGTTCAATCAAACTGAAGATTTGGTTTTCAGGACAGAACCAGGAGAGATCGTGAGATGAGGAATGTTTAAGTGAACTAAATTTAAAAAATTTGGGACTTTTTCTTAAGAGTGATTTCACTCCAGTAATTAATCATCCTGCATTGGATACTTATATGAGAGCGGTAAGAAGGGACATGGAAATCCTGAGACAGGAATCCATGATTAACACTGGACATCAGGGCAATTTATATCAAAGGGAACTGTCAGCACTAACGGAGTTGGCCTCGGACCACAACCTCACCATCGAACCAGCTGATAAAGTTGGTGGGGTTGTGGTCATGGACACAACCTGCTATATCCAGGAAATTAAAAGCCAGCTATCAGACACTGAGGTTTATGAGAGAATCCAGGGTGATCCCAAGTTCACAATATCCGGGGAACTGGTGACCATCCTGGAGAATGCCCAAAGTAAAGGGATCATTGATGAAAAATTACGTGCTTTTCTGTTTGTGGAAAAACCGGTGACACCTAATTTTATATACCCTTCCCAAGATACATAAGTCCTTAATGGCACCCCCGGGAAGGCCTATAGTATCGGGAAGGGGTTCCTTGTTCAATAAGGTTGCTATCTTTCTTGATAGAGTACTGCGTCCTTTTGCAATTTCAGCGAAATCATATATTAGGGACACTAATGACTTTCTAATTAAGATCCGTGATTTGCAGATTCCAGATGGGCCCTTGCTCGCGTCCTTTGACGTGGTGAGCTTATACACGTCAATAGGTCACGAGCAGGGTCTAAATGCAGTCGACCAGTGTCTCCTTGAAACGGATTATACGATGGAGTGCAGGTTATTTATTTTGTCCTTGTTGAGGTTTGTACTTACAAAAAATGATTTTCTTTTTCAAGATGACTACTACCTTCAGAGACGGGGGACCGCCATGGGGTCCAACGTAGCGCCGACCTACGCCAACATATACATGGCGCGCCTTGAAGAGCGCCATGTGTATGTGAGCCACCACTTCAGCCAGGTGCTGGGGTGGTGGCGTTATATAGATGACATCTTTTTGGTGTGGGTCGGTGCTGCGGAGGACCTCATGGCATTCCACTCATCTCTGAATACCATTGACTTAGGGGTAAGATTCACACTCACCTATTCCCCTGAAAAAGTCCAATTTCTTGATACGGAGGTATCAATTATTAATGGAAAATTGAGCACTGATTTATTTACTAAAAAAACGGATAAGAACACCATACTCAGATATGACTCATACCATCCAAAGTCTATGATACGTTCCCTTCCATATAGTCAACTCCTCCGCGTTAAAAAGATAGTCCAAAACCCTGAATTATTACAGACTAGGCTTAGACAAATGGGTGACAAATTTGAGAGGAGAGGTTATCCCAAGAAATTGGTAACTGAATGTCTTGAGAGAACTCAATCTACCACTAGGGACAGGATTTTAGCAGGTCCCTTGCAAATTAGAGAAGAAAAGGCTCGCATACCATTTGTATCTGATTTTGGGACTGAATCCAATCAGATAGCAAAGGTGATTAGGAACCATTGGGAGATATTAAAGGGGTTGTCCCACGAAAAATATTCTACAGTTTTCAAACCAGCACCTGGATCTGAATACTTTTGTAATTGCATGTAATTAAAAATGATGTACAGCTACTGAGTTATTCAATAAAATGTATCTGTATAGTGCCACTTAATTTCTTATTTCTTTGACCTGCTCACTGAGAAGGCCGCACATGCTCAGTTTCATCTTTCAACTGCCTCCTGAGCTGTGATAGGGAGAGCTGAGACACGCCTCCTGAGCTGTGATAGGGAGAGCTGAGACACGCCTCCTGAGCTGTGATAGGGAGAGCTGAGACACGCCTCCTGAGCTGCAGCAGAAAAGACACTCCCCTTGAGCTGCCAACTTGATATAAATCTAGCAGAACAATGAATGGGGAGATCTCTGGATCTATATGAGGTACAGGGCTGGTTCTAGTGTTGTTAGAAAGGTATTGTCATGTACTATATGATGTCTGATTTTCATTTTCTACATTATTTATTGGATAACCCCTTTAAAAAGCAGTTTCCCCAATATTGGTGAATTCCAGACCCCTCCTCTGTTCTCCTATAGGAGGAATGTGGGATCTGATGTGGGTACAACAAAGACCAGTTGCAGTGATTATTTTGGCTCAACAAGACGGGGTTGTTACCCTTGCTTTAACTGTGTGAATTGTCCCCTAATTGTGCGAGGTAACACATTTGTGAATCCCATCTCCAATAAACCTATACAGATTAAACAATTTTTGACATGCGACTCGGCATATGTCGTATATTTATTGGAATGTCCGTGTCATCTGCTATATGTGGGTGAAACCACATGGGATTTGAAAACGCGTTTAAACCAACACCGCTATTCAATTAGAAAAAAAGAAACTTAATCTCCCCGTATCAAAACATTTCACAGAGCTTAAACATACGGAGAATGATCTCAGGGTAAGAATACTGGAACAGATTCCTATACTGAGAAGAGGCGGGGACAGGATGACACTGAGAGAGCTCTATTGGATTTATACATTGCAGACATTGAAACCTTAAGGATTAAATGTAGAATTTAGGGTGATGTAATGAAGGTGGACTGTTACCAATTATCTGCAGGTAGCTATGCACCAACACGATGTGAGGGATACATGTGATACTATATGTTTTTTTACATACAGTTCACTGATTATTTGTTTTTGTTCTTTCAGGAATTCTCAGTCTATATGACCATCACAGACCCTATGTATTCGGAACCCGGAAACCTATATGGCGCTGTGCTACTGATTTGGTGCATTGTATTATTTGAAAATACATTTGTTTTATGCTAGCCTGTATTAATTTATGTTATGTATTCCGTTTGTCCAGTTTCTATAGTGGATCCTTGCCTATTATAACTAAGGATCGGGAACTGAGTAGGGGCCCTGGGCCACACAAAGGTGGATCCAGGACGCTTTACCCTAATGGAGCAATTCAGAGATAACATATATCCCCCCCATTAATAATATTATACTATGGTACTCAGTAAGGAAAAGGGGCAACAATTATCGTGGTACCCCACTGCTGTGTGAGGGAACTACGCAATATTGTTTTCCCCGGAGGGCTAGAGTTTCGGTGGGTAACTGATGACTCTGCCCGACCCTGATTGAAGTAACCATAGTGGTATGTTAATAGTGGATCCCTATTTAGTTTATTTACATTTCTATGGTAACGCTGCTCCTCCTGATTAGAGGAGTTTACAAAGGCGCAGTAAACAAATGTTAGAACAGTACCTCCATCTTTAATGAGGTTATTGCCCTGAACGCTGAGTTCACGCCTCTCGCGAGATCACGGATGTTCCGGAGCATGCGCACTGTGGTCTATTATGGTGAACATCAGGATCCCGCTTGCTGTGGGAATTTTGAAGTTCGGACGCATGCGCAGTAGCTATGTTACAACGCCAGACGGGCATCAGGTCTGTTTTTAATTGTACTTTTTTAATTACACTAATCATGCACCTGGCACGATTTAATTGCACTTATGTATTGTACACAAGATCACTGTCAAAAACCAATTTGAAATATATTGTATATGATCACTGGGAAATTATGATTGATGAGTAGTGAATATGAATATACATATGGCTGATTTTTATGAAATTATGGTTTTTTATGTATTAATAATGTAATGAATTGATTGGATACACTTGATGGATTGCACTATATATACCTTGTATGTAGCACATGTTAAACACAGCTTGAAAAAGATTGCAATGAGCAATTGAAATGTTGCTGCTTGGGTGAATAAACCGCTTGTCTGACACGGAATTTTGGAGTGCTGCCTTCTTTACTACAAGGGACCTGGCTCCTGGTCTGTTGGAGGAATCTGCACCCATCTTGGAAAGTGAGATAGATAGATAGATAGATAGATAGATAGATAGATAGATAGATAGATAGATAGATAGATAGATAATAGATAGATAGATAGATATGAGATAGATAGATATGAGATAGATAGATAGATATGAGATAGATAGATAGATAGATAGATAGATAGATAGATAGAGATAGATAGATAGAGATATGTCAAAGGAAAATACATAAATTGCAGCCTCACACTGCCTACCAGATAAAGCACAAAATGCCATAGTGATAGATGCCAAAGTGTTAGGTTCCCATTCTGCAGAGACCACCTTGACGATTGTGGTGAATGGGCTCAGATAATTTTGTACAAAATGTATTTGCCAAGAGTCTCTAATTTATTAAACAAGCATAGCATGAGCTTTGGAATATTCTATCACTGTGGCATTTTGTGCTTTATCTGGTAGCGGTGTGCGGCTGCAATTTATGTATTTTCCTTTGACATGTATTTCAGCCATAGCAACCAGCACCTGCACTTGGGATGTGCTGACTGAAATTTCCTTTTTTTTTTCAGATATAGAATATGAGATAGAGAATAGATAGATAGATAGATAGATAGATAGATAGATTAGATAGATAGATAGATAGATAGATAGATAGATATAGATTAGATAGATAGATAGATATTAGATAGATAGATAGATAGATAGATAGATAGATAGATAGATATTAGATAGATAGGATAGATAGATAGATAGATAGATAGATAGATAGATAGATATTAGATAGATAGATATTAGATAGATAGATAGATAGATAGATAGATATTAGATAGATATTAGATAGATAGATAGATAGATATTAGATAGATAGATATTAGATAGATAGATAGATATTAGATAGATAGATAGATAGATAGATAGATAGATAGATAGATAGATAGATAGATAGATAGATAGATATGAGATAGATATGAGATAGATAGATTAGAAAATGAAACAAAACATTTTTTTTTTAAAAAAGAAGAAATTTCAGAATAAGACCTTCGGGGAGGATGAGATGATTTGGCTCTCCACCCCACCCCCACCCCCTCTTCCCTCTCTTCCCTCTCTTCCCTCTCTTCCCCCACACTGTGGGCTCTCCCAGAATTATTAGACGGCTGAAGGCTGTAGAACTTGCCAAAACCACAGCTCCCAGTCACCGTCTGGCAGCTGACACCCTGCCTGCTCCATCCTGCACAGCCTCATCCCCCCGCCGGTCTCTGGTCCTCTCACAGCTCCGCTCCCTGCACCTTTTTGGGTCCTTGCTCCTCTGGGATGTGTCCAGGTGTGTGGATCTCATTACTCTTCTACCTGGGACATATAGAGGTGACCTCTGGGGACATGTACAGCTCCATGCTGACCGTCCAGCAGGCTCTGGACACAGAGAAGGTACTGATGGAGCACTTGGGGGCGTACCTGGAAGAGGAGACCTACCGGCTGAACGACCTCCGCAGGTATGTTACTGCTAGTATCGCCCTACTGTGGGGTGGGGCCCATAAACTATGGCTGATATTGGCACATGTGGATCCCCCGCTGCTGTAGGACTACAAGTTACAGCATGCAGAAGTTGCTGCATATTTTCAAAAAGTTTCACTTTTTTATTTTAAAAAAGTTGGCCCAATTTAAACTGTAGATTGAACGGTGGGTCCAATGGGTAAGGGAAAAAAAAACAAAAAGTTACAATGGCCTGATGAACCCGACGTTCACTTAGACATCAGATTATGTGGGATATTAGCGCCATTGTGGGAATTTTTGACCCAAGAGCTAGCAATCTATACTGGTGTGAGTATTCATTCCTTTGACTACTATTTAATCATAGATAATGTAATAATTATCTGGAGAGATCCCTAACCCCTCCAGAATACCAAACATCTCCATATCTGTCCCTCCTGACTACCAGAAGTGGCAGGGATTATGTTTATCAGATTATAGGTTGTCAGACCAGGCCAGGAGTCAGGGGGGCCAAAAATCAGAAAAAAAGCTCCAGGGGCCCCCCGGGTTAGGTTGTGTTTGCTTTGGATGGGGATCACTAGAAACTAACAAGGCAGAATGATTATTTTGGGGTGAGAAATTCTCCTTTGAACGGACGTCCAGGATGGGAAAAAGGGGTTTTCTAAAAACTGCGCCACTTTTGTACATGGGTTGTGTCTGGTAGTGCAGCTCAGCCTTAATGTGTACTGTAGTAAGTATCATGTTGAATGGCACAGTATGGCACTCTCTGGGCACTATATAGGCATCATGTAGAATGGCACTCTCTGAGCACTCTAGTAAGCATCATGTAGAATGGTACTCTCTGGGTACTATATGGCAATCTATGGGCACTGTATGGCACTCTCTGGGCACTATATAGGCATCATGTAGAATGGCACTGTATGGCATGCTCTGGGCACTGTATAAGTATTGTGTAGAATGGCACTCTCTGGGCATTCTAGTAAGCATCATGTAGAATGGCACTCTCTGGGCACTGTATAGGCATTATGTAGAATGGCACTGTATGGCACTGTCTGGTACTCTCTGGGCACTGTATAAGTATCATGTAGAATGGCACTGTATGGCACTCTCTGGGCACTGTATAAGTATTGTGTACAATAGCACTTTATGCCACTCTCTGGGCACTGTATAAGTCTCATGTAGACTGGCACTGTATGGCACTATGTGGGCACTGTAGTAAGCATCATGTAGAATGGCACTGTATGGCTCGCTCTGGGCACTGTAGTAAGTATCATGTAGAATGGCACTGTATGGTACTATGTGGACACTGTATAGGCATGATATAAAATGACACTGTATGGCACTTTTTGGGCAGTGAATAGCACTATGTACCCAGAGACTGTCTGGCACAGTGGCAGGATATTCCTGTCTGACCACTAGGGCAGGTTCACAATTCGGACATACTGCCCTGAGTAGTAGGTCTTCCAGGTGAGGACTTGTCCGGTGTCTCTGGATTATTGGTATCAATCCCTGGACCCCTGAGGCAATGACAAGATGAGATGATGCACAAAGCTTCATGAAGTGCCGGGCACAGAAGGGTTAAGATCAGATTTTTTTCGGGGACGTTCCCAATAGTTTGCACAATAATAATCCATCATCCAGGATTAGATCTCCGGCATATGGACTGAGATTTCTACTTGGAAACTTCAGAGTACATCAGCATTTAATCCATCTATCTGCCCAACATCTACCTCCCCTCGCCCCAAGAGCTGAGCTGTGTATCCAATTTTATCCTGTGTGATACTGTCTCCTTAGCCTCTGTATCTAATCCTATCATGTGTGATACAGTCTGGTGAGCTCTGTATCCAATCTTATTCTGTGCCATACTGTCTCCTTAGCCTCTGTATCCAATCCTATCATGTGTGATACAGTCTGCTGAGCAATCTAATCCTATCATGTGGGATACTGCCTGCTGAGCTGAGTATCTAATCCTAGCCTGTGTGATACTGTCTGCTGAGCAGTGTATCTAATCTTATCATGTGTGATACTGTCTGCTGAGCTGTGTATCCAAACCTATCCTGTGTGATACTGTCTGCTGAGCTGTGTATCCAAACCTATCATGTGTGATACAGTCTGCTGAGCAATCTAATCCTATCATGTGGGATACTGCCTGCTGAGCTGAGTATCTAATCCTAGCCTGTGTGATACTGTCTGCTGAGCAGTGTATCTAATCTTATCATGTGTGATACTGTTTGCTGAGTTTTGCATCTAATCCTATCACGTGTGATACTGTCTGCTGAGCTCTGTATCTAAGCCTATCATATGTGATACTGTTTGCGTCCCTGTCCACCCTCTTGGCCAGTTCTTCACCCCGTTTCTCTGTACTAAAGCATAGCCAAGCAGGTCTGGGCCCCTCTTTCCTAGGGCCCAGTAGCAGTCTGCTCCTATTTATGGACTCCATTGGGGCCTAGTCCTAAGGCAAGATCATATTATTGTACAAAGTCTTTGTTGCCCATAGCAACCAATCACAGCCCAGCTTTCATTTCCTATTGTGCTCCTGGAAAATGAAAGCTGTGCCGTGATTGGTTGTTGTGGGCAACAGCGACATCTTTTCATTTTAGACAGTTTTCACAAATCTGTCCCTAGATTTGTGAAAATAAATGGGGTCATTTATCAAACTGGTGTAAAGCAGAACTGACTTAGTTGCCCATAGCAACCAATCAGATTCCACTTTTCATTTTGGACAGCTTCTTTGGAAAATGAAAAGGTGGAATCTGATTGGTTGCCATGGGCAACTAAGCCAGTTCTCCTTTACACCAGTTTGATAGATGACCCCAAAAATCTGAATACTAAGGCGATGAAAATCTTGAATTGCGCTGTGGAGTATAACTCTCAACATGTGGAACCCCAGCTCCGATCTTCCCAAAATGATTGCAAAACCTCCTATAAACACCCATTTTGGGTTATGTACGCACCAGCCCTCTGAATTCAGCTATGAGATATGGCAACAGAGTTGAGTAACCTGAGACAGACTGGTTTCTAGGGACAGGTCTGCATGGCAACCTCATATAAGGTCTTTTTAATATGACCATTTATTCATACTCACCAATGTTTCAGTTGGTAAAATTGAGGTACATAAAGCCCACCCCCCAGAACACCCCACACCACTGGAAACACCCACTTATGGACAGGGTTTGTGTTGGCCCCGCCTATTTTCAGTCCAGGACAGCACAAATTTGCTGGGACAGTCCCGCCAAATGTGACCGAAAAAAAAGGAGAGCCACTTGATGGCGTCCCTCTTTCTCGACAGTCACTCACTGGAGTCTTGCAAGAAAATCAGTTCTAAATGGTGCACGCGGGGCGATGGTCTTTGTGGAAAATCGCAGGCGACTTGGCCCACCGACTATAATGCAACGAACTATAGTGCAATGAAAGAGTGCTAGAGGTCTGTGGTTGTCAGGACATTTCTCCATAGCAACCAGTCAGTCCCATTCAGATTGTGACGGTTAAACGGTTAATTGGTTCGATGTCCTTCTAATACTCCCTGAGAAGATTGACAGGCGAGTGCGAATTGGCGAAGAGGTGCAAATATTTGCTGCTGACAATCAGGTCTCGGCGTCGTGTCTCCGGGGTGAAGTTCTGCTCCGTCTTGTGTTATTTCACAGGATCAGTTTACAACATATGGCTCCAACGTGAAGGAAGCGAAATTTCTGCCCAGTGAAAAATTCTGCAGCTGCTGAAATCTGAATGTGTCAAAGAGATATGATAGAAAGTCACCCCCTGGGCCCAGATATGTCCTGCACACTGATGATGCATCCCGTGTGCTTTACACTACAGCTTTGCTCCTTTAGGGCTCAGCTAGCTATGATCCGTGACTCCAGTGTAGCTGCGTTGTCTATAGGAGACTGAGGTAGTCTGAAATTCATCTGCATCCCCTATACTTTAGACTACAGCTTTGCTCCATTAAGACACAGCTGTGATCAGTGACTCCACTGTAGCTGCATTGTCTACAGGAGACTGAAGTAGTCTGAAATTCACCTGCATCCCCTATGTTTTACATTACAGCTTTGCTCCATGAGGACACAGCTGTAATCAGTGACTCCCTTGTAGCTGCATTATCTGTTGGAGTCTCAGGTAGTCTGAAATTGTGTATTGTCTCAATAGAAGCCAAAGCTGCTGATCTGTCTCTCCCTCATGCCTTACACTGCATCTCTTCTCCATTAGATCAAAGATACGATCAGTTACTACTCCTTCTTTGCTGCAATGTCTATTGGCCTCATAGGTAGTCTGGAAGCTGCTGCTATGCCCCTCCACCATGCTTTACACTGCAGCTCTGCCTGTTCATATTGGTTGATGGGTATCAGCAAAAGCTCAGCAGAAAGTCAGTACATGGAGAGATGATTTCCATCCCGGTAATGATGGTGAGGGTGGGGCCTGTGGTAAGGGGGAGGGGCATGGAGAGAGGCTTTATAGTTAACCTAACTTAAGTGTACCTGGGGGTACTACAATTGGTTTGTAGTATAATGTTTTGTAATATCCATTATATGTCACCTTTCATGATATACACTTTGTACACCAGCAGATAGAATAGGGTGGGCAGTGTTCAGTAACAGGAATGGGATTTACCATCCCAGTGCTCCCCTCTTGGTAGGATTGGGCTAGTCTAACTTCCTACCTAGGGAGGGGCAGCGCTAGATAGGTTCAGTTGAGAATGTAGTAAGTGAGGAGTGAGGGAGCATGCCATCTATTTCCTGCTCCTCCAGGCCAGGTGGGCCACGTAGGCAGCTCATCTAGGAGGAGCTCAATTAACCAGTGAAACTGCAGGCTCATGGGCCATGGAAGATTTGTAAACTACAGCATATTTGTGTCGACAGAGTGATCAAATTATCAAGAATCTGCTGCACCATGGTGGGGAACATGTCAAGACACCATCACCACAGTTCACCACAGTTCAGGTCAGGCTTAGCTAGAAGCCTCCATCACACAGTGGACACCACAGGTGCCAGAGTACAAGTGACATTGTCAGCTAGCACCGAACCACAGGGAGCACTGTGACACTATAACATCTTACCAGGGCCACTACCACTCCGATCCTCTGCATCTGCTCCTTGGGGGAAGCAATCTGCATAAAGGTCTACGTATTCACATGTTGTGGTCAATTGCTGCAAATTTCTTCCTCCACATGTGAATAAGGGCTAGGATGGCCACATGCTTCACTCCAAAAATCCGGACATTCAAGGTCACACACCCCAATTCCGCTAAGTCACGCCCCCCAACTCTGCTAAGCCACGCTCCTTTCCCAGTAACAGTGCCGGCCAAAGACAACAAAAGGACTGGAAGTCCTAAAGGTGAGCTGTGTGGGGGCCGCGAATGCTTCTCTCAGCCTAAGTCAGTCAGAGTGACATGTCCACAGGCTCTAGTGACTGTTGTGGGGGTGAGAGAAACGCAAAGGAGGATGCCCCAGTGCAGGCCCTGCACTGAGGATTGGGAGCCAGGAAACCAGACTCTCTAACCACCCTAATAGAAGCCTAATAAAACCAGTGAACGAACGGAAGAGTTGTCATGGGGCATTTACAAGTCT
>ONZH01001540.1:0-36313 GCA_900303285.1 Rhinella marina | reverse complement strand
AGGTACACAGCCGTGTACTAACAGATCAGACGGTGTGTATGAACACTACGTATATACAATTATTTTGCAAGAGAACGCAAAGTACAGGTGCCAATGAAAAGGCTTTTTTTTTTATATATTTCTAGGTACACAGCCGTGTACTAAGTGATCAGACGGTGTGTATTGAACACCAGGTATGAGAAATTACTTTGCAAGAGAACGCACAGTACAGTTGCCAATTATAAGGCCTATATATTTTATAGTTCAAGTACACAGCAGTAGTGCCAAATATAGTTTGGTATGTAGCAGAGCACCTAATACACCACTAATGCCTCTCTCTGTCCCTACTCCAGCAGCTATCCCTGAATACAGCAGACGTTCTCTGCAGAGTGTATATTGTAGTAAAGCTATCACTGCACTATAGTAGCCCTGATAAGGGCTTTTAATCACGCTCCTGCCTATCCAACAGCTAAAACCTATCTCTCCCTTCTCCAGCCTCTGTCCCTGACTAAGTTCACGCAGCATATGCGTATGAGCAGGAAGAGCTGAGTTTTTAATATTCGAGGTCACATGGTTTTTCCAGCCAATGCATGTAGACGCCGTTTTCGCGCTGCCAGCGTGCTCAGCGTGCCTGTCATACCCCCCCTGCATGGTGATTGGTGGAAAAAGAGCGCCAGGGAAGGTGGGAGGGGAAACGAATTCTAAGTGCGCCATCGCCGTTATACTCGAAAGAAATCGAGCACGCCGAATATCGTAGTATTCGATCGAATACCAGCTCGATCGAACACTACTCGCTCATCTCTACTGATTATTTCAGTTACTTTCAGTGCTGGAACTAATCTATCTGGTGAGTGTTTCTCTTTGGTTATCTGCTTCAGCTTTGGTACTTGTGTTCTGCTAGTTCTCGTGTCCTGGTTTATGTTTTGACCTTGCTCTTGTCTCTAACCATTACACTGCATTTATCTCCCAGTACCTTCTAGTAGTTTTTGCCCAACCGTGGTCGGTGTGCCCAGCCACCAGCCGCCTCGCTACTGGCACCTGGGAAGGGCTCTGCATAAGCCCCCCTTCCTGCGGGAAGCGGGTGAAGAGTACCCCGGCCCTCAAGGGTGTTCAGAGCGCGACGGCTTGCGCAAAGCGTGTCTGGTATGCCGCATTTGCTGACCACCAGTTCGGCTTTAGTTCCATAGCCTTACACTACTGAGTTATTCAATAAGATGTATCTGTATAGGACCACTTAACTGCTTATTTCTTTGACCTACATGGATGGTTCTAGCTTTGTTAAAAAGAGGTTGTCATGTCCTATATGATGTCTGATTTTCATTTTTTACATTATTCGTGGGATAACCCCTTTAAGTGTCTTTACAGGTGATTAATAGCATCCATGGCTTGTATTTTGCTGTTTTGATTAAGTGAATTTGTAAAGTGTGTTTTATACTTGCCTGCTGAGGTTCCGTTCCAATGGGATCAGGGCAGCAGAGGTATAAGAGGATAGGACGCATGTGCGTCATAATGTAGTGGCCAGAGGAAGCGCGTGAGCGCGAAACGGCCGTCACCACTGTTCTGACTGCATAGTGAAGCATCCTCCCTCACCCCGCTCATGTAAGTTTTCTAATAAAGTATGGAAGTTTAAAGAAGAAGCTGGTGAGTTTCGTCTTTCATTTTCTCTCTATGGTTGGATTATATTGTGACTATCATTTGAGGACAGAGCACCATATCGCTACTTATAGCAGCCTTATATTGCCGATGAACGTTGCTCAGTTTGTATTCACAGCAGTGCCATCCCCCAATGCTTTCTCTGTGTTACGGTGAGCTATATTTCTTATGCTTATTACATCATAATCTACTGTATGTCTGTCATTAAAATTTCAAGGTTATCCCTTTATTTTACAGACTCCTTGCATTATCCAGTAGACATTTGATGTTACCAACAACTCTGTAACGGGGAGCCGGCGGCGCGCTTCCCCTCTGCCGTGGCGCCGGTCTCCCAGGAGTGCGCCGGAGCGAGGACGCAGGATGAGGTCATGTGACGCTGGCCCCGTCACATGACCCAGTGGAGGGCTATTTAAAGCCACTAGTTGTCCTCCCTAATCGCCTGTGATTAGCGTTACTACTTTGATCAGTGCTTGAGCGACCTTGTGTTTGATTTGCTGTTTGACCCTGACCTTGGACTTGGACTTCGACCTCTCTTTGCTTCACCCCCGGTATTGACGTTATCTCCTGTGTATGACCCGGCTTGCTGACTATTCTGATATTGTGTTTGTTTCGTCTGTGTTTGTCTCTCCAATTGTTCCCTGTCCTTCCCTGTGCACTTATACAGAGCAGGGACCGTCACCGTGGTTGTCCGCGGCCGCCTAGGGCCGACTGAGGCAAGCAGGCAGGGAGAGAACGGGGGGGTATTCAGTACAGGGCGCACCTTCCCTTGTCTCCCTCGTGACAAACTCGGCTTTTCTTGGGTGGACAACACATGTTGATAGTTTTGATGTTGAAATCTGACAGATTTCAAACTGTATCTGAAGAAAGAGGTGTTGTATGCATGAAATATTATAATGAAAAGCGACACTACAGTGTATATATCTCATTATAAAACTGAAGCACAGACATAAAGATAAAATACATTGCACTAAAATGTTTACAATAGGATTCTGTGTTAATGAGTAAGAATGTGACTCTCATCATCTTTCTGTGTTATAATAATGAGCCACGTATAACAATTATTGTTTGGATCAATTTGTGATGACTCATTAATGCCCTTTGTCACCCTGAAGTTACGTACAGTATAAATCAGTTTTATTGCAGCATCTGAGAATACAATGACATGTCAAAAGTCTTACAGCAATAGGCTAATTATGATTTTAACAAGAAGCAAACTTCACTGTGGAACGCTGAATTAATCAGTCAACTGTGTTTGTAAGATGCTGAGTTACCAAGTTTTCTACGTACATATATTTATTCTCAACACCTCCCCTGTGCATTCACCCCTCAGGATCCTTAATTTATTTGACCATATATGTTTCATAAATTTGCACTAAAAACACATCCAGCCAGCACAAAAACTTCTCCAGCCACTGTGAATTCATTTCATGCAGAAGCGTGACATATATGAAAGATGCTATTCAGTGTAAATTGAAAGCTGGAAATCTTCATAAAACGACCCATGCAAATCATTTTATAAAAATCTTGCCAAGCTTTGTATTCCCTAGATACCTAATTTCAGAACAGTTCTCGCATATACAGCCAAAAAAGTGTGAAGATGTGTTCGTAACAACTTTTCATAACAAGAAAAATTATTTCCAGTGTTATGAAGTGATATACTGCTTGCAAAATTTAAGATTTTTCTCTAAATACGCTAAGAAGTTTTTGAGTCACTTGAGAAAGAGGTTAAATTGCATGTATTTTTTTTTGTCTTCTAAATAATAGGCAAAGAAGCTTACTTTCAGTACAAGCAATTAGATGTCTCAATCTACTGAAAACCCAACAACCTACTATTAGTGTACTGAGAACTAGTGTTGAGCGAATCAAAGTATCCAAAGTGGACTCAGATCCAAATTTCAAGGAAAACTTGATTTGTTGCGAAGCCGAATTTCCTCATGCTTCGTAGCAACAAATACATTTTGATGTTAATCATACACTATAAATAAAGTAATTTGCAGAGCATAGAGCATGGGTAGGGTGGTAGACAGAGATGAAAGAGGAGATATAAGGGGGAGCAGCACTGTGGAGAACTTTGTGGGTGAGAATGATCAGTTTAAATTGAAATCTATACGGTATGGGCAACCAGTGCAATGACTGGAGCAGCTGTTAGACAGATAGTTGAGCCTGGCTGCTGCATTAAAGATAGACTGGAGAAGGAGAAGTTTGATGAGGGACACATCAGTTAGAAATTGTTTTCAGTAATTGAGACGAGAATGAATCAGGTTTACAATGAGAGTTTTTGTTGTTTCCACAGTAAGAAAAGAGCAGATTCAGAGATGTTTTTGAGGTTCAGGCAGAATGAGTGGGCAAGCAATTGAATATAGCAGGCAAAGGAAAGCTCAGTGTAAAAGAAAAAACACAGAAGGAAAACTGTATACGTGTTATTGTGCTGGGAATTGAGTGGGAAATACCAGGTTTAGGTATTAAAACTGCTAGTAGATGAAGAAAACAGAAGTAGTTCAGATTTTGAAAGATTCCGTTTCTGATAGAGAGAGGACATGTTGTCAAAGACTGGTGTTCTGTAATTCAGCAGAGGTGATGACACGGGTTGAAGTGTATAGTTGGGTGTCATCGGCATAAAGATGATACTAAAAAACCACCTCTGTCCAAAAAAGGCTGTGTAGAGAGAAAAATGCAGAGGACCTAGGACTGAACCCAGAGGAACCCCAACAGCAAGAGGGTACACTGTAATTTTGGCCAGAGGGATAGGAAGAAAATCAAGAGAGTGTGGTGTCCTTAAAGCCAATAGATTGAAGCATTTTGAGTAGGAGATTGTTGCCTACAGTGTCATCTGCCACAGACAGATCCAAAAGAATTAGTGGAGAGTAGTCACTGTTGCATTTAACTGTCAGTGATAGCGGAGTGTCTATGTAACTACATTGGTAGGAGTAACTGTAAACTAGTTGGTCATAGTTAAAGGCAGTAGAGATGAGCCAATTTCCTAAAATTCATGTCGGCCCAACATGTCCGAATGAATGAATTGAAAGTGCTTTAGATGCAAGAAAATCCTTTCTCTCTTTGTCTCTTGAATTAGTTTTTTTTAAAATGATTTCTAATGAATCAATTTGCTTATCTCTAAGGTGTGGTGCGTATGCTGTTGCAGAAAAAAAGAGAAGTGCAATATGGGTTTGGTTGGATACAGCAACAGAAAGTGCTACATACTGGATGTACGCTAACCAGAGGGATTTGTTTACAAGGTGAGGGTCCATTCACACATCCTGTTTTTTTTTCCTGATTCGATCCTGATCCTGATGCGGATCCATTCATTTCAATGGGTCCTGAAAAAATGCGGATCAGATCAGGAAAGAAAAACAGGACGTGTGAATGGACCCTAAAAATAGGTCAGGAGAGTCAAAAAAAAAAAAAAAAAAAGATATTCCTGAGGTAACAAACCATAATAGTTCTGGAAAAACCCTTTAAGTTTCCAAAATGATCTCCCCTTCTGTGACATTATTCAGTGAAAAAGCAGGGGTGGGAAAAGCAGAAAGTCTCTGAGTTAAAGCTTCAGCCAATAGCTGCAGATCACTGAGTTATGTCAGAGAATTGAAAGTTGTTTGGCAACTTCTGTTTTATACCCTAGTAACATGCAGCCATTTTAATATATTCTATGATCAACAGCGCCACTCTTGTTACACCAAGGGGTAATTTCCATATAATAAAAACTTTTTTTTTCAGAGGATTGACAGAACATATGGAGATACCAGAGACATCATGGGTCTCTGCTTACAAGCACGGAAGGACAACTGCCGACTGTTTGACATAGTGGTATGTGGTGACAGATGCCCTTTAAATCACCAGAATAAAATGTTTAACAGCAATGTAGGTTACATGTCACTAGTTGTCTGGCATTTTACTTTAAACAAACATTTTTTATTTTATGTTTTTCACTATATGATGCCTCTACTTGTGGATTAGTTAAAGGGGTTCTCTCACTTCAGCAAATAGCATTTATTATGTAGTGGAAGTTAATACAAGGCACTTACTAATGTATTGTAATTGTCCATATTGCCTCCTTTTCTGGCTGGATTAATTTTTCCATCACAATATACACTGCTTGTTTCCATGGTTAAGACCACCCTAAAATACAGCAGTGGTTGCTGTGTTTGCATACTATAGGAAAAAGCACTAGCCTATGTGCGCATTCATGGTCACGGCCACTAGAGAGGCTGACACATTTTCCTATAGTGTGCAAGCACGACCACCATTGATGGTTTAAAGGGTGGTCGTAACCATGGAAATGAGCAGTGTATAATGTGATGTAAAAATGAATCCAGCAAGCAAAGGGGGCAATATGGATAATCATAATACATTAGTAAGTGCCTGTATTAACTTACTCTACATAATAAATGTAACTATAATATAAAAACAAGTGTTTTATATGTTGATTTTAAGTACCAATGACCCATAAAAAGAAATTTCCACAGCACTCACCAGTCAGCAGAGTGTGTATGCAGGGATATACATGCGGGTTCATGTAAAGAAGTCAGACACAGAGATATAGCCTATGGCCCTTTCATATCAGTATGATGCTTTGTTGAGCCTTCTGGGAGATTGCACTGCTGTGCTTTCTAGCCCTCCGTGTGTCAATACAAAATAGTGTTACTGTACAAAAGTTACAAAATATAGGCAAAAAGAGATTATAAAATATGCACAATGACTGTGTTTAAAACGCAAAAATGAGCAGTGATCATTGAGACCTATGGGTACCAAAGCTTCAGTACATATAATCCAAGTGGCTTCTGCACGCCTGTCTTAAATATTTAATGAGGAAGACAGGGGACACTTACTTTCACCATTATGTACCTCATTGATATAACTATATCAACTTGGGATACCCCTTACTGGTTGTCATTCAATAGACATGTTCCTTAAAACGTTTTAATAGAGGGTGTATTTTTTTACCTATATAAAATAATTCATAGGGACAAAAAATACATAAACTGAATTATCAGAACGACAGGTAATTAATTGTCACATTATGATGTACTACCTACTGTAACTGTAAATCAGTACACAATTAGTCCTGGGACAAACAATTAGTCCTGGGTTCACAATGTAAGTGTACTGATACAGCTGACATTGTATAGCAGTGCTGACCATGACTTGCTTGACTAAACACAATAACATTTCTGTGTATGTAAGACATTGTACTATGACAAAAAGGAATATAACTGTAAATGAAAGAGCTTTCAGAAATGTATTCATAGGGCTACATTAAACATACTATAGCATTAATATCTCTAAAATGTTTCATAACCACATTAAAGGAACATCTATGACATTCTGAATTACATCTTTACAGCCAAAGCATTACGCTATAATCTGGAAATAGCCTGTAGGAATACACACAGATGGCCTTCAATAATGCAGGCATCCAGAGCAAACACTAAAATGTTATTGTTTCACTGCCTCTGGGCCCATGGAAAGTAGTCTGTTCTGCCCTAGACATTATGCATCATAGGATGTCATAGTACAAGACAGTTATTTTGTTGACACTACCATAGCAACCACAGATCAAGGAAACCATTTTTTTTTTTTTTTTTTAGAAAATCCTCCCAAAATCGATGGAAACTAATTTGTTGCATTGTATTGCACAGACATACAAGGGATCTGCTCCTGTATGTTTACATGAAATTTTACATCCAATATGTCTTAAAACTTCAGACTCCTCTAACCTCGTCCCAAAAACAGCAGTCATGTCTTCTAAGCAACTGCCTAACACTTAAAAATGAAAATGGATGAGGCCCACAAAGCAAGAGAAGGCTATAAGAAGATTGCAAAGCACTTTCAGGTTGCCATTTCCTCAGTTTGAAATGCAATTAAGTTATGGCAATTATCAGAAACAGTTTTCAGACAGCTGAAATTAACAGCTCGTAGGATTGCTAGAAAGGCAAATCAGAATCCCAGCTTGACTGGTTTGAAAATGTTCTTGGTCTTCCAAAACTCCTCTTGATCTCCACTGTTCCTGATAACGGCCATTATTTAATAACATTTCAAAGATTTAGGAAGATTTAGCAGACTCTGGAGTTATTGTTTGGCGACACCTGCATAAATATGGCCTTCATGGAAGAGTCATAAGAAGAAAACCTTAAGAAATCCTCAACACAAAATTCAGCATCAGATGAGAACATCTAAACAAGCCTGATGCATTTTGGAAACAAGTCCTGTGGACCAATGAGGTTAAAATAGAACTCTTTCGCCACAATGAGCAAAAGTATGTTTGGAGAAAAAAGGGAACAGAGTTTCATGAAAGGAACACATCTCCAATCAATAAGCATGGGGGTGGATCAATCATGCTTTGGGATTGTTTTGTAGCCAATGGCACAGGGAACAATTCACGGGTAGAGGGAAGAATAGAATCAATGAAATTCCAGCAAATTCAAGAAGCAAACATAAAACCAACAATAAAAAAGCTGAAGTTGAAAAGAGGATGATCCTAAACACTCCTCAAAATCCATAATAGCCCTCACAGTTCCCTGATCATTGAAAATCTGCATATAGACCTCAAAAGAGCAGTGCGTGCAAGATGGCCCAGGATTCTCACAGAACTGGAAGACTTTTGTAAGGAAAAATGGATGAAAATCCCTCAAAAAAAGTTACAAGCTGTGTTACTTACCAAAGTGGGTTTTACTGGGTATTAACCATACAGAGTGCCGAAAGTTTTGCTTCGGGTCCTTTTCCTTTTTTTGTTATTTTGAAAATAAAAAAGATGAAAATAAAAAATAATTGTTTCTGCTTAAAGTACATAAGGAATATGTCATCATCCCTTTTAGAGATCATTTTATCTTCAATTTGCTTAACTGTTCACAGTAACAGTAATTTTGACCAGGGATGGCCAGACTTCTGCATGCCACTGTAGGTGTTAGCATTAGCAACAATTAGTGTTGGAGTGAATCGAGCTTCAGATCCAAGATCCGAATTCGATTTGCTAGAAACTTAATTTTAATGCTGTATGGAGATCCGTCTCCATACAACATTAAAAGGTGAAATTCGTTATCACCGAACTTAAAAGCCATTTTAAAACTTGGATCCAAAGTTGGCTTCAGTATCGGTTGGTACCTCTTTACTGAAGTCGACTTCGGATCCAAGTTTTAAAATTATTTTCAAGTTTAGAAATTAAAAATTCACTGATGTCCTGTAAGACTTCGGTGGTAACGGATTTCCCTTGCTGGAGCCCATACTTTAGAATGCTGAATGGAGACAAATCTCTGTACAGCATTCAAAAGAAGTTTTGATTTGCTAAACACTAGCAACAATAGTAAAGTTCATATAATGAAGTGTTGTGACCTGAAAACAACATAGTACAGGTCATAGCACAAACCATTTTAGTTTGACAAAGAATGTGACTCAAAAGGACAACATTATGTGTAGTTATGGCATATCTTTCCATGTGATATCCACTCATAACTGTCTGTATGGAATAAGAAACATGTGTGATAAGTAAAAACAACCAACCAAACAGATAATGGAAAAAAAGTTATGTGTTTCTTTTACTTTAACCCTTTCAGTACCGGAGGTTTTTTTGGTTATGCATTTTCGTTTTGTGCTCCCTGCCTTCAAACAGCCATAACTGTTTTATTTTTCTGTTCACATAGCTGTATGAGGGCTTGTTTTTTGCGGGACAAGTTGTACTTTCCAATGCCACCATGTAATATTGCATATGGTGTAGTGGGAAGCGGAAAAAAATTCCAAATTGGGTGAAATTGCAAAAAAAAAACGCTATTCCGCTACAGTTCTACGGGTTTCTTATTTACAGCGTTCACTGTTCATTAAAATTGACCAGTTACTTTCATTCTACTGGTCAGTATGAATCAGGCGATACCTAATATGTATAGTTTTTCCTGTATTTTGAACAGCGAATCGCCATTTGGACGCTTTTTTCCCCAACACAATTGGCCATATTGGAATTTTTTTTTTATATTTTAAAAGTACGGGAGTTTTGGTCACGGTGATACCCATGATGTCTATATTTATTGTTATTTAGGTATTTATTTTTTAATTATACGGAAAGGGGGTGATTTGAACTTTTATATATTTTTTTATTTTTTTAACATTTTTTTTTAATTTTTTGTGATTATTTTAAAGCTCAAATATGAGCTAATATATTGTGTTTTTTTTTTCCTTTATGAGCAATCAGGGATTTACTAGATTGAGATAAATCCAAGAATTGCTCATTTCTTATCCTGTATGAAGTCAAGCAAGCTTATTTGTAACAGCTTTTTTTGTATAAGGACATGCTGATATGCACTTATTCTGGCCTGCCATCTAGTGGCCAGAATAAGAATTGCACTTTGAAAGCTGTAAACCTCATCAGCGAGGTTTACAGCTTTCAGATCGTGTACAGACACCCCGATTGGCCACACGGGGTGTCTGTACACCACCCGGAAGTGTACGCTTCCGGGTAAAGACGCAACTAGATGCCGTGATCACGTGTGATCACGGCATCTAAAGGCCCAGCAAGACGCCGCCGATCAGGTAAGTAGCGGCAAGTCTCTGCTGTTAGAAACAGCAGAGACTTGCCGGCCATGACACCCGCCGCACGTGCGAGCGGGCGCCATGTGCCCACATCGCCCCAGCGCCGTACATGTACGGCACTGGGAGTCTAAGGGTTAAAAGCCAAAAATAAGATGAATTTGACTGAGCTTGGATGCAAAAATAAAATACACATTGATATATATATATATATATATATATATATATATATATATATATATATATATATTCATATGTTCTATATTTCAGGGATGTTAATGATCTAATGAACTTCACAGCTGATAACCCTAAAGTTTACTTAATATTTCATTTCATGATTTGTAGACAATAGTTATCATATACTAAAGCAGATAATCCTACAATACAACACTAAAGCAATCTGTGAAAGAACAAAGAAAAAAAATCTGTTGTAAGCAGCAATTACAATGCGACTTACAGGAATACTACTAAGGATACTAATAAAAATGAAATATGTGCTGTGATCAGTTGCTATGGGCAACAAAGACACATTTTCTTTTATCTAGTTCCATAAATCTCCCATCTTCCATAAAAATAGCGCTTGCTCACGAACATAGGGGGCACCATAACTATCAGGTTTCTGCTGGTTTAAACTGCAGAGACCTGGAGCTAATGTCTGTAATCTTTGATAACACCAATCGCAGACATTTAACCCCTCAGACCTATGTCAGAGTGCTAAAACTGGGAGCAGTACATCTTCTGGCCTGGAATGCTTCCCCCTTGCTGTGATCAAGGAAGACGTTCCATAGTATAGGCTTCAGCCTGTACTCTGCTTTCACTTCAATTACTAGTAAATTCCAATGCTGCCCTGCAGGTGGAATCACTGCATTGAAATATAAAATGCAGAATGCAACTGGCAACCTAATGATTGCTTGTTAAAGTCACTTAAGGTGACAAAAAAGTTTTTAAAAAAGTCTTTAAAAATATAAAAAAGTATGAATACTCAAATCACTCCTCTTCCCCAGAATAATAATAAAAAAAAGCATTAGCATTACTGGGTCTGAAAATGTCTGTACTAATATATTAACATATATATCTCATACGAGAAACAGGGTAAGAGAAAAAATAAATAAAAAAGGCTGATCACCTTTTGTTTGTCGCTCCCCCCCCTAAATAAATAGAATGAAAAGTGAAAAGCCATACACACTCCAACATGGTATTAATCGCCCTGCAACATGGTAATGATCGCTGTGCAATGAAATAAGCCCTCAAACAGCTCAGTAGCCCTAACTACAAAAAAGATTATTGGGAGTCAGAATATGGCAATGCAAAGCAAAAAAATATTCTTTCTAATGTTTTTATTCATTTATTTTTTCTCAGTACTAAAAGACAAGAAAAACTATATAAATTAAATAAAACCACATTTGAATTTGTTTTTCCTGCTTCCCACTATTTTGTATAAAACAGTAAATTAGAAAGTACAACTTGTTCTGCAAAAAAGAAGCCCTGATACGACTACAGTATGTGAGCCAAAAATAAAACGTTATGTCTCTAGGAGGGAGGGGGGAAAAATGAAAAACCCAAAAATGGAAAATCGCAGGGCCTTGAAGGGATTAAGCCAGTTCAGAAGGCAAGTTCCATACTGCTCAAGTTCCACTAGTTGATTGGATGCATTTAACACCTGCTCAGTTCCCATGCAGACACTAACAGCAAGGGGCCCCTGTTCAAGAAGTGTGTACAGTTCCTTGCGAAAGTATTTGCCCCCCTGGAACTTTTCAACCTTTTGTCACATTTCAGGCTTCAAACAAAAAGATATAACATTTTAAATTTTTGGTGAAGAATCAACAACAAGTGGGTCACAATTGTGAAGTGGAACGAAATTTATTGGATCATTTAAACTTTTTTTGTAATAATACAACTGAAAAGTTGGGGGTGCAAAATTATTCGGCCCATTTATTTTCAGTTCAGAAAACTCACTCCAGAAGTTCATTGAGGATCTCTGAATGATCCAATGTTCCTAAATGACTGATGAAGATAAATATAATCCACCTGTGTGTAATCAAGTCTCCGTATAAATGCACCTGCTCTGTGATAGTCTCAGAGTTCTGTTCAAAGCACAGAGAGCTCCATGAAGACCAAGGAACACACCAGGCAGGTCCGTGATACTGTTGTGGAGAAGTTTAAAGCCGGATTTGGATACCAAAAGACAGGGCCGCCGATAGGGCAGTACAACTGGTACTGCCCTATGGGGCCCGGACTCTAGGACACTGGGGGAGGGGCCCAGCCGGTGGGCCGCAGACTGTGCGGTCTGTGCCGCACGATAATGAGTGGAGGCGCCGGGGGCCGCTGGCTAAGTGCGCAGTGCGCACAGTTCTTTAATACTTACCCTGCCGCTGGCTTCGGTCTCCGACTCCTGGCTGCGCGCTTCCTCCTGGGCTGGCTGTGTGATCCCGCGAGATCCAGCGCTGGGTCACAGGTCTCGCGGGATCACACACTGCAGGAGAAGAAGGCGCGCGCAGGAGAAGGAGAAGAAGACCGGAGCAGCTTTTTGTAAGTATTTTTTGTGGCTGGGGCCCCGGGGGGGGGGGGATGTGGTTTGGCTGACCTGAGGTCTGATGGGGGCAGAAATGGCTGACCTGAGGTCTGATGGGGGCAGAAATGGCTGACCTGAGGTCTGATGGATGGGGGCACAAGAGCTGACCTGAGGTCTGATGGGGCACATTAAGCTGACCTGAGGTCTGATGGGGCACAAGACCCTGATCTGATGTCTGATGGGGGCACAAGAGCTGACCTGAGGTCTGATGGGGCACATTAAGCCGATCTGAGGTCTGATGGGGGCACATTAAGCTGACCTGAGGTCTGATGGGGCACATTAAGCTGACCTGAGGTCTGATGGGGGCACAAGACGCTGATCTGAGGTCTGATGGGGCACAAGACCCTAATCTGAGGTCTGATGGGGGCACAAGACGCTGACCTGAGGTCTGATGGGGCACAAGACGCTGACCTGAGGTCTGATGGGGCACAAGAGCTGACCTGAGGTCTGATGGGGCACATTAAACTGACCTGAGGTCTGATGGGGGCACATTAAGCTGACCTGAGGTCTGATGGGGGCACAAGACGCTGATCTGAGGTCTGATGGGGCACAAGACCCTAATCTGAGGTCTGATGGGGGCACAAGAGCTGACCTGAGGTCTGATGGGGCACAAGACGCTGACCTGAGGTCTGATGGGGCACAAGACGCTGACCTGAGGTCTGATGGGGCACAAGAGCTGACCTGAGGTCTGATGGGGCACATTAAACTGACCTGAGGTCTGATGGGGGCACAAGACGCTATTTGAGGTCTGATGGGGGCTCAAGACGCTGACCCGAGGTCTGATGGGGGCACGATACGCCGACCTGAGGTCTGATGGGGGCACGAGACGCTGATCTGAGGTCTGATTGGGCCACGAGACGCCGATCCCTGTACTGTGACATCACTGTGTTTATTATCTCTGTACGGTGACATCATTGTGTTTATTATCCCTGTACAGTGACATCACTGTGTTTATTATCCCTGTACTGTGACATCACTGGTGTTTATTATCTCTGTACTGTGACATCACTGTGTTTATTATCTCTATACTGTGACATCACTGTGTTTATTATCTCTGTACAGTGACATCGCTGTGTTTATTATCTCTATACTGTGACATCACTGTGTTTATTATCTCTGTACGGTGACATCACTGTGTTTATTTTCCCTGTACAGTGACATCGCTGTGTTTATTATCTCTGTACTGTGACATCACTGTGTTTATTATCCCTGTACGGTGACATCACTGTGTTTATTATCCCTGTACGGTGACATCGCTGTGTGTATTATCCCTGTACAGTGACATCGCTGTGTGTATTATCCCACCGCAGGAAGAGCTAAGTGGTCTGTGTTTGTGTGTTTGTTTTCTATTTTTCAGGGTCGTGAATGCAGAGGACTACGTCGGATTCGGTGGACTACGTCGGACCAGCTTTTTTTTTAATAAAATGGTCAAACAGGGGTCTGGGGGAGTGTTTATTTCAATAAAATGTTTTATACTTGTGTGTTTGTATTTTTTTTTTCCAATACTACAGTTTTAGTAATTACGGCTATCTACAGACGGCCCTTATTACTAATACTGGGCTTAGTGCTTGCCGGTATGGCAGGCCAGCACTAACCCCAACATTATTACCTTGGCACCCACCGCCACCAGGGGTGCCGGGAAGAGCCGGGTACCCGCAGGACCGGACCTTCAAAATTGAGGGTCTGGCTCTGGGGCGGCTGCAGGCTGGTACCATTAGGCTGGGAAGGGCCAATAACCGTGTCCCTTCCCACCCTGGTAGTGCCAGGCTGCCGCTGCTGGTTGTATCTGGCTGGAAAAGGAAAAAAGGGGGGGACCCCACGCCATTTTTTTTTAAATTATTTAATTATTTTTGTAAAAAAATGGCATGGGGTCCCCCCCTTTTTTCCTTCACCAGCCAGATACAACCAGCAGCAGCAGCCTGGCACTACCAGGGTGGGAAGGGACACGGTTATTGGCCCTTCCCAGCCTAATGGTACCAGCCTGCAGCCGCCCCAGAGCCAGACCCTCAATTTTGAAGGTCCGGTCCTGCGGGTACCCGGCTCTTCCCAGCACCCCTGGTGGCGGTGGGTGCCGAGGTAATAATGTTGGGGTTAGTGCTGGCCTGCCATACCGGCAAGCACTAAGCCCAGTATTAGTAATCATGGCCGTCTGTAGATAGCCCTAATTACTAAAACTGTAGTATTGTAAAAAAAATACACACACACCAGTATAAAACATTTTATTGAAATAAACACTCCCCCAGACCCCTGTTTGACCATTTTATGAAAAAAAAAAAAGCTGGTCCGACGTAGTCCACCGAATCCGACGTAGTCCTCTGCATTCACGACCCTGAAAAATAGAAAACAAACACACAAACACAGACCACTTACCTCTTCCTGCAGTGGGATAATACACACAGCGATGTCACTGTACAGGGATAATAAACACAGTGATGTCACTGTACAGGGATAATAAACACAGTGATGTCACAGTACAGAGATAATAAACACAGTGATGTCACTGTACAGGGATAATAAACACATTGATGTCACTGTACAGAGATAATAAACACAGAGATGTCACTGTACAGGGATAATAAACACAGAGATGTCACTGTACAGGGATAATACACACAGTGATGTCACCGTACAGGGATAATAAACACAGTGATGTCACAGTACAGGATTATGTACACAGTGATGTCACCGTACAGGGATAATAAACACAGTGATGTCACTGTACAGAGATAATAAACACAGTGATGTCACCATACAGGGATAATAAACACAGTGATGTCACTGTACAGAGATAATAAACACAGTGATGTCACCGTACAGGGATAATACACACAGTGATGTCACCGTACAGGGATAATAAACACAGTGATGTCACTGTACAGAGATAATACACACAATGATGCGACTTGTTAAGAAAAAAAAGTTAGCCATTTTGCAATCTGTAAAGTTTACCCGAAAGGGGGGGGGGCCCACGAAATTTGCCTGTAAGGGGCCCCGAAATTCCTGATGGCAGCCCTGCCAAAAGATTTCCCAAGCTTTAAACATCTCAAGGAGCATTGTGCAAGCGATCATATTGAAATGGAAGGAGTATCAGACCACTAGAAATCTACCAAGACCCGGCCGTCCCTCTAAACTTTTATCTCAAACGAGAAGACTGATCAGAGATGCAGCCAAGGGGTCCATGATCACTCTGGATGAACTGCAGAGATGTACAGCTGAGGTGGGAGAGTCTTTCCATAGGACAACAATCAGTCGAACACTTCACAAATCTGGCCTTTATGGAAGAGTGGCAAGAAGAAAGCCATTTCTCAAAGATATCCATAAAAAGTCTTGTTTACAGTTTGCCACAAACCACCTGGGAGACACACCAAACATGTGGAAGAAGGTGCACTGGTCAGATGAAACCAAAATCCAACTTTTTGGAAACAATGCAAAACGATATGTTAGGTGTAAAAGCAAAACAGCTCATCACCCTGAACACACCATCCCCACCGTCAAACATGGTGGTGGCAGTATCATGGTTTGGGCCTGCTCTTCATCAGCAGCTACAGGGAAGATGGTTAAAATTGATGGGAAGATGGATGGAGCCAAATACAGGACCATTCTGGATGAAAACCTGTTGGAGTCTGCAAAAGACCTGAGACTAGGACAGAGATTTATCTTCCAACAAGACAATGATCCCAAACATAAAGCAAAATCTACAATGGAATGGTTCAAAAATAAACATATCCAGGTCTTAGAATGGTCAAGTCAAAGTCCAGACCTGAATCCAATTGAGAATATGTGGAAAGAGCTGAAAACTGCTGTTTACAAACGCTCTCCATCCAACCTCAAAGAGCTCGAGCTGTTTTGCAAGGAAGAATGGGCAAGAATTTCAGTCTCTAGATGTGCAAAACTGATAGAGACATTCCCCGAGCGACTTGCAGCTGTAATCGCAGGAAAAGGTGGCGCAACAAAGTATTAATGCAAGGGGGCCGAATAATTTTGCACGCCCCACTTTTCAGTTTTATTATTACAAAAAAAGTTTAAATGATCCAATAAATTTCGTTCCAATTCACAATTGTGACCCACTTGTTGATTCTTCACCAAAAATTTTAAATGTTATATCTTTTTGTTTGAAGCCTGAAATGTGGCAAAAGGTTGAAAAGTTCCAGGGTGCCGAATACTTTCGCAAGGGACTGTATATATTTATATGTCAGTTTATTCTTCGGACAGTTGCTACACACAACAGATATATTGCACATTGGGCCTCAGCTGTAGACATACCACTGAAACATTAGATACATGCCACACAACATTAGACAAAAGATGTACATACCACTCACAAATTAGATACTCTCTGTACACACATTACTCACCACTCACATAGAGACTCTGCTGCAAGGAGAGGGGAAACACATTAAGACACCTTCACTGCAGTTCAGGACAGGCATAGCTAGAAGTATGCATCATACAGTGGACACCTAAAGCTACAGGTGCCAATGTACAGACATAGGGAACAGAATCAAGAGAGAAACATTATCAGCTAGCAAACTTCTGAGTGTTATCTTCTCCCTTATCATCAGCGACCATACACCATTTTATGCTGGATATGCTGCTATTTATTTATTTTTTCACTCAGTAAAGAATGATGTTCTTTTTTTCTATAATCAGTGTGTGTAATAGGCCAATGATTGGTCAGAAATCTATTAGATATCTTTCAGATAATCTGTTGCCGTAATATGGCCTTTATTAACTACAAAACAACGATAGACGGCTTGAGGGAGTACACCATGACACAACACTACTGCACTTCATTAGGGCTACTACTACTACCATCCTCTGTCTCCTCAGGGGCTCGCTGCTCACTCAGGAGAGAGAAGTACTGTAAGACTTTAAGTTTAAGACAAGTGATAGCTGCTGTCAGGCTGCCTCCTCTACATCCATACATCTAGTGAGCAGACTACCATGCGCAAAGAAACATGCAAACACTGAATACATGAATAAAATAAAGCTCTTTGTCAGGGGCGTACATAGAAATCATTGGGCCCCATAGCAAGAATCTGAATGGGGCCCCTAACTCCGCCCACTACCCTGGCCCATCCCATATGCTGCCCTGGATCCTCCCCTGCCACACCCCATTTGCCAATAAAGAAATATTTACTTGACCTACTGAAAATCTTATTATACTTTATGGGGGCTGTCACAAGGAGACGTTATATTGTATGGGGGCAGTCACAAGGAGACATTATACTGTATGGGGGGGCCACAAGGAGACAATATACTGTATGGGGGCAGCCACAAGGAGACATTATACTGTATGGGGTCAGCCCCAAGGAGACATTATACTGATGGGGGCAGCCACAAGGAGACGTTATACTGTATGGGGGCAGCCCCAAGGAGACAATATACTGTATGGGGGCAGCCACAAGGAGACATTATACTGTATGGCGGCCACAAGGAGATGTTATACTGTATGGGGGCCACAAGGAGATGTTATACTGTATGGGGGCCACAAGGAGACGTTATACTGTAAGGGGGCCACAAGGAGACGTTATACTTTAAGGGGGCAGCCACAAGGAGACATTATACTGTAAGGAGACAACAGGGAGACATACAGCCCAGCCAAGAATACCCATCCAAGTCAGTCACTAAGTCAGTCAGTTTGTTTTCCAACCTTTTTGCATGGCTGGAGAGGTCCTCTTTGTGTGCAGCTGCCGGCGCTGGAACTGTTGTGACCGGACGGACGGAGGGTGATGATCACGCAGCAGGACTCAGGACAGGATGGCAAGTCATGGAGGTGGCAAGCTGGCAGCCGCAGGTCACTGAGGTGGGGGCATGCGGTGGCAGGCGGCCACACATCAGGGGGCTGCATATCTTCCAGCCGGGTGCGTGCCTGCTGCTTGATCGCGCTGACACTGGCCAGCGCAGCAGCAGACGGTGGGTCCTGGGAGCGCGCAGCTGCCCGGACGCCCTGCTGCCCCAGCCGGCATAACAAAAAGGTCAGATCAGATCAGATCAAGCCAGGCCCGGGGTGGGGCACTGTGATATAGGATTATCAGCGGGGTACATTTTGCCGCGTGCAGGCTTTTTACCGGTCCGGCGGTCAGCTAAAAGTTACTAATCAGGGCCCGCCGGCTTGTGTGCAGAGGGGCGGGGCCTTCTGTGCGCTCCGGGCCCCCCTGTGCCGCGGGCCCCATAGCAGTGGCGTGGTCTGCCTACATTGGCGGTACGCCACTGCTCTTTGTACACATTTTTGAGCAAAATTGTGTCTGAGTAAAAAGATGGCTTCTTACAGATAAGACCTACACTAGCAAACTTGCAATTAGAGATGAGCGAATCATTCAAAAAATTATTCGCCAAACATTCGCTGAACTTTTCCTAAGATTCGTATATTCGAATAGATTTGTTGTATTTGCGTACAAAATATACGTTATTATGCGCTATTAGCGAACATTCGCGCACTAATAACGAACGTTCATGTAACTGTTGTATTTTCGCTCCAGCTGCCTCTTAACGTGCTGCGGCCAGATCCGTGGCCCGCCCACATTACAGTGAATTTGTCCGGAGTGCGGTTCCCGCCCCACACGTGTACCTGCAGCAGTGCGGATCCAGAGGGACCCTTCACCCGCCGGATCCGGGCTGCTGCTAGTGTAGAAGTAGCCTTAGGCCATTATTTCATGATTTTTGACAGCTGCTGCACCACAGAGGAGCTGCTCTCACCGTCCTCCACCCCAGCGAGAGAGGACCCCACCTGCCCCTCCAACACCACTAGCCAAGCTACCAGAGGTAGAAGGTAGGTAAAAAAAAAAGTGTAATGGGTGGACCTTCTGTCTTCAAAATATGAGCTAAATGTATGTTTTATCTTTGGTAGCTCCAACCGACAGGGAGCAGTTTTCCCCTGGACCATGGGAAGACCACGCCATATGGGTGTCCAGTAAGTACTACAAAAGGCTCAGTCAGTACAGAATACATGTCACAGAATAAGTCGCTCCAGTACATTAAAGTTTAGATATTTTTTGTGGGACAGCCACTGTAACTCGATCATACAAACTAAGTACATAACTGTTTCCACCCCTACAGACATCCCCACTGACTTCGAAGTGGAGGCTGGATTACGGCGCCATGGGTCCAGGCTCCACGCTGTCTCCCGGCTCATTTGTGGCCTGCAGCTGGAGCTGCAAGAGCTGCAGGACATGATGGCCCGACGTCGGCAAAGGCCAGCGTAATCTTATGTTTTTGTTCCTTTCTTTTGTTTATTATATTATTTATTTGTTAAATATAAGTTTTTATTTATTACTAAAATATTCTTGAAAAACCTGTGTTTTGAGTGTTTTGTTAATCCTTTAACACCTTCCTGATCCTGAAATAGTGTGAAGAAGAGTTTTTTCCCACGGCCATTTTCCCATATTAATGAACACAGCGGTGTCTGACGGCCGAAGTATTACTACATTACACACACTCCTGTTCACTGATTACAATTGACAGACAGAAAAATAAAAAAAGGCTTGGCTTGTTTGGGCAACAAGCCTGTACATTCTACCTTAACATAGGAAGTGAAAATTATATATGAGCTTTTTATGGCTGCCTCGGCCAGTAGTAGTAGGGGATGGGGTATATCAGCATAGAGTGATAGGTAAAATAAATACAACAGACTGCGGTGGTGTATAACAATGTCCGCTAATATAACTCATACGGGAGGCAGAGGCAGTGTAAAAAAAAAAATATTTATTTTTTTAAAATATATATAACACATATACTGTATATATATTTTTTTTTTTGGAGGGTGGGGACTAAAGGCTGAGGCTCCAAAACAAACTTAACAATACTAAAATAGAACTATTAGTAAAATTAACTAACAACAGCTACTCTCCTACTAAGCATAGAAAACGGAGACGGAGGTGGACAACAGTGTTTGGTTTTGAAATAGGGTTTTGGAGACTTCGGGTTTGCACAGCTCAAGACACGACACAAAACATTTGGCTGTAAAATTATGGCCCAGCTGACAGCAACAGTGGGAAGACTCTCAGACTATTCTGCCCTGGAAGGCCTGATCTAATCACCACCAGCATCTGCAAGAGGAGTATGAAATTCGGATGTAATCCAGCCTTTATTCATTTTTATAAAAGTATTTTTTTGAACACTGCCGGGTGACAGATTTGTCCTTTTGGGTGTCACCCCCCCCCCCGCCCCCCAGCGGCACTAAAAACCCTCTCTGACATGACACTTGAGGCTTGGCTGGAAAGAAGCCCTAGTGCATAGTGGGCCTCAGGGAGGCTGTCCTCTATAACCGCCGGATTATAAGGTGGGCTTCGGTGACTGTTTTTTTTTAGAAATTGCAGAATGGACACCACTAGGAGGGAACACTGAAGCCCAAGAGGTGGCAGAAAATTACAGGGTTTGCTTGAGTGGAATGGTGGAGCAGGACGAGTCTGACCCCTGGCTACATATGGATACTGTATCAGCAGATGACAGCTGATCATCCGGCTGAGACTGAAATGAGCGTGCCATCCACTCCATTACCTCATCTACTTTCTCCTCCACTACAATTTTGCGCCTTGGTGGGTTAGCCTGGTGGAACAACGGCCAAGTATTGCTAATACTACTAGTAGATGCTCCGGGTACAGGTCTTTTGGCACTGCTGCCCTGTGTCACCTTCTCCTTTTTTTAGAGCTCAAAGTCTGGCTGGAACTGGACCCCTTTTGCTTATCCATTCCAGACACTTTTCAATTCACTCTGTGGCCCTGCAGATGGTCTTTGTCCCTGTATCTCCCTGTCTCTCCCTATCTCTCCCTGGTTCTCTCTCCCTGCTTGATTAAATACTAGCCCTGAACTGGTCCTGCAATTGCCCTGCAGTATTCCTGATATCTGTAATATGGATTCCCAGAGCTATTACATCAAATTTTCACAAAACAGGTCTCAGAACTTCACACACAGTGGTTCTGCTCATCTCAGCAGTCGCAGCAGAAGTGATGCATCACTGGCTTTCCGAGCCTGAGCCAATCAGAGAAAGCCCTGCCCACTAGGTCAGGTGACCGCTTTCTTCCCGGGCTTTTGCGCACGATAAACGAACTAAAGTAAAAGTTCCCTAATGAATTGAATTCGTACGCAACAGCGTATACAGTAACTTATACATAGCAATAGCGTATAATTTATAGGACAAACTACGTAGAGAATGTGTACAAATCTGAAGCGAATCACCTAATATTCGGATTCGCTTTGAAGCTAAAATTTTCCAAAATTCGATACGAATCAACGAATCAACAAATCGATTCGCTCATCTCTAGTGGGGGTCATACTAATAAAAGGGTAGATAGTGTAGATAGAGAGTGGGACATAGGAGGGGACAGTGGAGGTTTAGTGGGGGCTGAGGTTAGTGAGGAAAGTAGGGAGAAGACTGGGAAAAACATCAATCAAAGTAACCCAAAAACCCCGGATATTCACTTTACAGGTAATAGTAATTTAAAAAGTGGGGTAAAAAATCTACATAGACCTCTTAATTGTACGTACACTAATGCCATGAGCCTGACTAATAAAATTGGTGATCAAGCATACAAAAAAAAGAGGAGACAGCACGTCCTATGTGGAAAATGTATTACAGATGCTACGTTTTGGCCAGTGAGGCCTTTCTCAAGCATGCATACACCAACAGTGATGGGCTATAAATATCCCTAAAGTGACATCACAAATTAGTATACCCCACCCACAATGGGGTCATGTGATCAGCGGGTGTGTATAAACAGTTGAATAAATATAAAAAGTAGAAATCATAACATAATGACATAATATTCATAAATAGCATGGTAATTGCTGTATATTGCAATGTATATAGCACTATATCCGTGCAGTAAAAGAGAAACAGGCTCATATGCAAGTACAGAACATATCAGATTACCTGTATCTGTGGTGCAGTAATAACGGGCAGGAGCGCGGTATGCATTGCACGTGTGTGACGCCACTGGAAAAAAGCGCGCGACCATATAGAGGGAACGCATGCGCTGTATAATCTAAAGGCAAAGCAGAGCGCAGCCCGAAACAGCCTGGGCGCGCGAGCGCAGGCCACACACTAGGGGACGCATTCGCTGTGTAATCTATATTAAGTACAGAGGGCTGCCTCAAGAAACAGGGGTGCTTGTGCACAGGGAATAGTTGGCCATCCTAAGTGCTGGGTAAGAGTGCATTCCTAATGAATAGTGCTACTAAATGCTATGTAGGTGCTGTGCCCTATAAAAGCACCCAGATTGTTGTATAAAACACATTCAATACAGCATAAATAGCAGTTGGCCAGTTTCATGGTACAGAGCAAAGTGCTAAATATAAAAATAGACTGTAAATAATAAAAACCAGAAATAGGTACCCAGCTGTAATGAATGTACAACTGTACAATAAAGTCCAAATAATTAGAGAACCCCATATCCATAGAGTCTGAAAAAAGTGGGAATAAAGTTAAAAACAAGCATATAAGTCGTATGGCAGCACAAAATTATACATAATAATGTTATACGATGTATATATTGGCAGGAGAAGAAAAAAGCCTGGAGTCACAAAACTGTCCCAATGTCCACAAGTAAAGAGGCAGTTCATGATAAAAAAAAGGGGGTGAGTAAGAAGTCAATCACAGTATGAAAAGGCAGAAAAAAACCTTGCATCACCTTTAGACGTAGTCATACAATAAGGGATAGAATAGTGAGAAGTGGTTTCTTGGAGAAAAAAAAATCGAGCAACTGGATTCGCGACTTGGTTACCCCTGGCAACTATAGATGTGGGAACTGCTCCTATTGTCGATTTAATCTGCGGCAGAGATATTTGAGTTTTGGTGGATTAAACCATAGGGTGCACGACTTTATTACCTGCAAAAGCAAATACGTGGTATCAGTGGCGTACCGCCAATGTAGGCAGACCACGCCACTGCTATGGGGCCCGCGGCACAGGGGGGCCCAGAGCGCACGGAAGGCCCCGCCCCTCTGCACACAAGCCGGTGGGCCCTGCGCAGTAAGTTTTGGCTGATCGCCGGACCGGTAAAAAGCCTGCGCGCGGCAAAATGTGCCCCGCTGATAGTCCTATATCACAGTGCCCCGACCCCCCCCCCTCGGCTTGATCAGATCTGATATAACCTGACCTTTACGTGATGCCGGCTGGGGCAGCAGGGCGGCATGCTCCCAGGACCCAGCGCCTGCTGCTGCGCTGGCCAGTGTCAGCGCAATCAAGCAGCAGGCGCGCACCTGGCTGGGAGATATGGGCTCCCTTGATGTGTGGCCGCCTGCCACTGCATGCCCCCACCTCAGTGGACCTGCGGCTGCCAGCCTGCCATCCTCCATGAATTGCCTCCTGTCCTGAGTCCTGCTGCGTGACCATCACCCTCCGTCTGTCCGGTCACAACAGTTCCAGTGCCAGCAGCTGCACACAAAGAGGACCTCTCCAGAAAAGGTTGGAAAACAAACTGACTTAGTGACTGACTTGGATGGGTATTCTTGGGGAGGGATGTATGTCTCCTTGTTGTCCCCTTACAGTATAATGTCTCCTTGTGGCTGCCCCCATACAGTATAACGTCTCCTTGTGGCTGCCCCCATACAGTATAACGTCTCCTTGTGGCTGCCCCCATACAGTATAACGTCTCCTTGTGGCCCCCATACAGTATAATGTCTCCTTGTGGCCCCCATACAGTATAACGTCTTCTTGTGGCCCCCATACAGTATAACGTCTCCTTGTGGCTGCCCCCATACTGTATAACGTCTCCTTGTGGCCCCCATACAGTATAACGTCTCCTTGTGGCCCCCATACAGTATAACGTCTCCTTGTGGCCCCCATACAGTATAACGTCTCCTTGTGGCTGCCCCCATACAGTATAACGTCTCCTTGTGGTCCCCATACAATATAACGTCTCCTTGTGGCTGCCCCATACAGTATAACGTCTCCTTGTGGCCCCCATACAGTATAATGTCTCCTTGTGGCCCCTATACAGTATAACGTCTTCTTGTGGCCCCCATACAGTATAACGTCTCCTTGTGGCTTCCCCCATACTGTATAACGTCTCCTTGTGGCCCCCATACAGTATAACGTCTCCTTGTGGCCCCCATACAGTATAACGTCTCCTTGTGGCTGCCCCCATACAGTATAACGTCTCCTTGTGGCTGCCCCCCATACTGTTATAACGTCTCCTTGTGGCTGCCCCCATACTGTATAACGTCTCCTTGTGGCCCCCATACAGTATAACGTCTCCTTGTGGCCCCCATACAGTATAATGTCTCCTTGTGGCTGCCCCCATACAGTATAACGTCTCCTTGTGGCCCCCATACAGTATAATGTCTCCTTGTGGCTGCCCCCATACAGTATAACGTCTCCTTGTGGCCCCTATACAGTATAACGTCTTCTTGTGGCCCCCATACAGTATAACGTCTCCTTGTGGCTGCCCCCGTACAGTATAACGTCTCCTTGTGGCCCCCGTACAGTATAACGTCTCCTTGTGGCCCCCATACAGTATAACGTCTCCTTGTGGCTGCCCCCATACAGTATAACGTCTCCTTGTGGCTGCCCCCATACAGTATAACGTCTCTTGTGGCCCCTATACAGTATAACGTCTTCTTGTGGCCCCCATACAGTATAACGTCTCCTTGTGGCTGCCCCCATACTGTATAACGTCTTCTTGTGGCCTCCATACAGTATAATGTCTCCTTGTGGCTGGCCCCATACAGTATAACAAGATTTTCAGAAGGTCAAGTATATATTTCTTTATTGGAAAATGGGGGTGTGGCAGGGGAGCAGCCAGGGCAGCATGTGGGATGGGCCAGGATAGTGGGCGGAGTTAGGGGCCCCATTCAGATTCTTGCTATGGGGCCCAATGATTTCTATGTACGCCCCTGCGTGGTATACTTGACTCTATGCCAATGTGGTCGATTTTACATCGGCAAGACTATTAGAAATCTCCATGAAAGATTTAGAGAGCACGTGAATTCAGTGACCTCAGGGAAAGGATTTCCCAGATAAATTGATCATATTTTGAAATAACACCAAGGTAATACCAACGTGTTAGGCTTCGCAGGCATAGAGCTGATGCCCCCCCCCCACCACCACCACCACCACAGGTTGGAGATAGACATAAAATGCCGCTACAGAAAGAAGCAAGTTGGATTATGAGATCAGGTGCCTTAGGGCCACTAGGCATGAATGATAAGAATGACCTTAGTGTCTTTATTGGTTAGTAATATTCCATTCATGGGTTAATATATTGCTTGTTTTTAAAAATTCTTTTAAAGATGGAATTGATGTTGTAATTTTGTGCTGGGATATACCTGTTGTAGCCCCCGCCCAACATGGTATAAGAGGTGGTGACACCTTAACATCATCAGTGAGTGGCCAGAGGAAGCGCGGAAGCGCGAAACGGCCGTCGCCGCTGCGTATCTCTGAGTGCACTGTTGGCGTCCGCCCAGTCCCCTGGCATACGTAAGTGTGCTTTTCGCAATAAAGCTCATGGCATTGGGAAGACTGGTGAGTGCCGCATTTTTTCTGCCTTTTCATACTGTGATTTGCCACGCTTTTGGAGTGCAGAGCACCACCGTTTAATTTCATACGCCAGATGTAAAGGAACCCGGCGAATGGAGGCCTGAGTAGTTTTGGAGTTTAGATGGGCAGTGCCGTCTTCTCATTTTTTCTGTCTCTCGCATGTTTGTGAGAAGTCAATGTTGAGACCCTTGGGGATAAGCATGTCAAGTTCAAAAATCCATTTTGATTCCTTCTGTTTAAGTAGTCTCTCCCGATTCCACCCCTCCTCAGTTTGGGTGCATGATCTATGATCCAGAATCTGAGCTGACTGATGGAGTGTTTGGCCTCTATGAAATGCTTGGAAACCGGTAAATCCTTTCTCTGTGTTCTGATTGTTGACTTATGTTTGGTGATCCTCTCTTTGCACTCCATGGTGGTCTCCCCCACATACACCAATCCACAGGGGCAATGTAATGTATAGATCACAAATGAGGATTGACAGGTGAGGAAATGTTGTATATAGTACTTCTTTCCAGTCCTGGGATGTATAAAGAAAGATCCCTTTTGCATTGCAATTACTGCAACAGAGGCATGGGAAGCATCCCTTTTTCTGTGGAGCAAGGAAGGTCTGGGTCAGTGTAGAACGTGAGCCAGGATCCGATCTGATCAGGGAGTCTTTAAGATTATTGACCCGTTTAAAGGCCATAAAGGGGGGCTCCTCAAAGGCCTGAAGGTCTGGGTGCCCACGTTGAATTATAGCCCAGTTTTTTCTTAGAATCTGACCGATTGCCTGACTAAAGGTATTGTAAGTACTCACAAATGGGATCCTCCTCATTTCTTTCTTCTTCTTTTGATCAGATGGCTGCAGTAATTCCTCTAGAGGCATAGCGAGGATCTTTCATCTCACAGATTCCAAATTTTCCACCGGATAGCCACGTTTAAAAAATTTGGAGCCCATTTCATTCAGTCTCTTCTCACAGAGTAATTCAATGTTATCGAAACGTCGTACTCTCATCATCTGCGATTTGGGTAATGAGAATACCATGTTTTTGGGATGGAAGCTCTGATACATTAACAGACAATTCCAGTCCGTGGTTTTGTGAAGAGATCAGTCAAAATGTTGGTGTCCTCAGTTTTTTTGGACCAAAACATCCAAAAATTGTAGACTTACTTCAGAGTAGACCATTGTAAATTGTAACTCAGGGTTAACGCCATTTAGTTCAATGAGGAATTGATCGAGACTCTGGATATCACCAATCCAAATCGCGAAGATGTCATCTATATAGCGCCACCAGCATTGTAAATCTGAAAAATAAACATTTTTGTACCACATCAGTCTCAAAGTTGTTCATAAAGATATTTGCGTAAGTTGGCACCATATTAGATCCCATTGCGGTCCCCAGTTTCTGCTTGAAGAACGTATCTTGAAATAGAAAGTAATTTTCAGTGAGTGTTATCTCCAGTAATTTTAGTAGGAGATTCTGGAGGTGAATTGAGTAACTGGAGGTACCCAATGTTCTCTCGACAGCTGCAAGGCCTTTCTCATGTGAGATTGAGGTGTAAAAGGATACGACGTTAAAAGATACTAGAAGTGTGGACTCCGGAATCTGTAGTTGTGCTAATTTGAACAGAAAATAAGTAGTATCCTGGTTAAATGAATCCGTCGAGATGGCAAAGTGTCTCAGCATCCTGTCAAGAAAGGTGGCTAGTGGTGTAAATATAGAATCACTCCCTGAGACAATAGGTCGTCCCAGTGGTTGGAGTAATCTTTTATGGATCTTGGGAAGGCAATAGATCAGGCCGCGCTCTGCTTTGCCTTTAGATTATACAGCGCATGCGTTCCCTCTATGTGGCCGCGCGCCTTTTTCCAGTGGCGTCCCACACGTGCAATGCATACTACGCTCCTGCCTGTTATTACAGCACCCCAGATACAGGTAATCTGATATGTTCTGTACTTGCATATGAGCCTGTTATGTTCTGTACTTGCATATGAGCCTGTTTCTCTTTTACTACACGGATACAGTGCTATATACATTACAATATATGGCAATTACCATGCTATTTATGAATATTTATGATTTCCACTATATGTTACCCAGCCATTATGTTATGATTTCTACTTTTTGTATTTATTCAACTGTTTATACACACCCACTGATCACGTGACCCCCTTGAGGGTGGGGTATACTAATTTGTGATGTCACTTTAGGGCTATTTATAGCCCATCACTGTTGGTGTATGCATGCTTGAGAAAGGCCTCACTGGCCGAAACGTAGCATCCGGAATAAATTTTCCACATAGGACGTGCTGTCTCATCCAACCCTTTTTTTGTATGCTTGATCGCTTGTTTATTTTGGAGGGGATTCACCACCCCTCTTGGAGACATGCACCCTCCACTTGGCATTTTTGGTGTGCTTTCCTGCCTCTCTTTTTTTAATAAAATTGGTGAACTGGAATTAGTGATGTGTGAAGAGGACTATGACATAGTGGGAATAACTAAGACATGGCTGGATGATACCTATGACTGGGCAGTTAACGTACAGGGTTACAGTCTATTTAGAAAGGATCGGCAAAACCGGAGAGGGGGAGGGGTCTGCCTTTATGTAAAGTCCTGTCTAAAGCCCTCACTCCGGAAATATATAAGTGAGGGACATGAAGATGTCACTGTGGGTAGAAATTAATGGAGCCAAAAACAGTAAGAAAAAAACTAAAAGGAGTTTATTATAAAAAACCTAATATAACAGATTCAACAGAAAATCGACTTCTAAATGAAATAGATGAGACAGCAAATCATAATGAGGTTGTTATTATGGGGGACTTCAACTACCCAGCTATGGGTAGACTGGGAAACTGAAACCTGTATATCTCATAACGGAAACAGGTTCTTGGAAATAACCAAAGACAATTACCTTTCCCAACTGGTTCAGGACCTGACTAGAGGGACAGCCACACTGGACTTAGTATTAACTAATAGACCTGACAGAACAACAGATGTGCAGGTTGGGGGACACCTGGGAAATAGTGACTATAATATAATAACCTTCAAATTGTCATTCAAAAGAGTGTTTCTTGAGGGAGGAACAAAAATACCAGACTTCAAAAAAGCAAAATTTAGCCAACTAAGAGGCCATAGGCCTAACTAATTGGGACAAAGTCCTCAAAAATAAAAATTCAGCCACAAAATGGGATATTTTTAAAAGCATCCTAACATCTAATTGTGAGAGGTACATACCTTATAGGAATAAAAGGTTAAGGAACAAGAAAAAAAACAATGTGGATAAATAGAACTGTAAAGAAAGCCATAAATGACAAAAAGAAAGCATTTAAATCACTAAAACAGGAGGGTGCCAAGGAAGCATTGGAAAACTACAGTATAAGGAAACAAATAGAATATATAAAAGATAGAGATGAGCGAGTAGTGAAATATTCGAAAGTTCGAAATTCGATTCGAATAGACCGCGAAATTCGACTATTCGACCGACTATCGAATCCCATTATAGTCTATGGGGAAAAAAATGCTCGCCACTTGGAAATCTCAATTCGACCACTTGGAGGTCACCAAGTCCACCCTGAATCCTCAAGAAAATGATGCCAACACTGCTGGAATGCAACTGGGACAGCAGGGGAAGCATGTCTGGGTGCATATAACGCGCCCAAGTCGCACTATTACGCCACTATCACAGCCTCTCAACAATACACTCCAAAGACAATATAACCTCTCTGTAAAGTGAGACCATACAAGGAAACCTTCTTTCCTCTACATTGCCATGGACCCCAAGCCAAACTAGACAAAAAAGAAGATAAAATTCTGCACCCCTTAAAATCACGTTGCCTATGACAACCACAGATGGCATAGGCAAAGGGGAAAGCAAATAGACCCCACCCCTAATTGTCATTGTGTGTGTGTGTGTGAGATGTGGTCAGACATGTCTTCTTTAAAATGTAAAAAACAACTCAAACACATGCAGAAGCCTTAAAATGCCCAAATTGTTGGCGCTTGAGATGTCAGTGACCCGACCTGGCCCAGTGTCATGTCTAGCAGGTAAAGCAGTGGGGATGTTGAGGGATGCGTAGGACCGCAAAAGGCAGGAAGAGGCCGTGGGCTGGCCAGAGGCTCATGGAGAAGCATTTTGTGGAGCCCAAAGCAGAGGGCTCTTAGGTCCTTGTTTAAAAATTTTTGTGAGGCCCAAGAGGTGAGACCTTGAAAAAATTTTGTGGAGGCCCAAGAGGTGAGACCTTGAAAAATTTTGTGGAGGCCAAGAGGTGAGACCTTTAAAAATTTTGTGGAGGCCCAAGAGGTGAGACCTCTTAAAAATTTTGTGGAGGCCCAAGAGGTGAGACCTTGATAAAATTTTGTGGAGGCCAAGAGGTGAGACCTCTTAAAAATTTTTGTGGAGGCCCAAGAGGTGAGACCTTTAAAAATTTTGTGGAGGCCCAAGAGGTGAGACCTTGTAAAATTATGTGGAGGCCCAAGAGGTGAGACCTGTTAAAAATTTTGTGGAGGCCCAAGAGGTGAGACCTTGATAAAATTTTGTGGAGGCCCAAGAGGTGAGACCTTAAAAATTTTGTGGAGGCCCAAGAGGTGAGACCTCTTAAAATTTTGTGGAGGCCCAAGAGGTGAGACCTCTTAAAATTTTGTGGAGGCCAAGAGGTGAGACCTTGATAAAATTTTGTGGAGGCCCAAGAGGTGAGACCTTGATAAAATTTTGTGGAGGCCCAAGAGGTGAGACCCTTAAAAATTATGTGGAGGCCCAAGAGGTGAGACCTGTTAAAAATTTTGTGGAGGCCCAAGAGGTGAGACCTCTTAAAAATTTTGTGGAGGCCCAAGAGGTGAGACCTCTTAAAAATTATGTGGAGGCCCAAGAGGTGAGACCTCTTAAAAATTATGTGGAGGCCCAAGAGGTGAGACCTGTTTAAAAATTATGTGGAGGCCCAAGAGGTGAGACCTCTTAAAAATTATGTGGAGGCCCAAGAGGGTGAGACCTCTTAAAAATTTTGTGGTAGGCCCAAGAGGTGAGACCTCTTAAAAATTATGTGGAGGCCCAAGAGGTGAGACCTCTTAAAAATTATGTGGAGGCCCAAGAGGTGAGACCTCTTTAAAAATTATGTGGAGGCCCAAGAGGTGAGACCTCTTAAAAATTATGTGGAGGCCCAAGAGGTGAGACCTCTTAAAAATTATGTGGAGGCCAAGAGGTGAGACCTCTTAAAAATTTGTGGAGGCCCAAGAGGTGAGACCTCTTAAAAATTATTGTGGAGGCCCAAGAGGTGAGACCTCTTAAAAATTTTGTGGAGGCCCAAGAGGTGAGACCTCTTAAAAATTATGTGGGAGGCCCAAGAGGTGAGACCTCTTTAAAAATTTTGTGGAGGCCCAAGAGGTGAGACCTCTTAAAAATTTTTGGTGAGGCCCAAGAGGTGAGACCTCTTAAAAAATTATGTGGAGGCCCAAGAGGTGAGACCTCTTAAAAATTTTGTGGAGGCCCAAGAGGTGAGACCTCTTAAAAAAATTATGTGGAGGCCCAAGAGGTGAGACCTCTTAAAAATTTTGTGGAGGCCCAAGAGGTGAGCCATAAATATATAAATTTTTTTATTTACGGAGCAATTCTACGGCGGTTAAGGAGGAGGAGGAGGAGGTGGAGGAGGAAATGGCACTTCATACAGATGGCACTTCACTTTTGGCTGCTTTTCCACTGTTGGAGAAGCAAAGTCCGGGTCAATCCACTTGCTGTTCATTTTGATTAGCGTCAGCCTGTCGCACTGTCGGTTGACAGGCGGCTGCGCTTATCGGTTATAATGCCCCCGGCTGCGCTGAACACCCTTTCTGATAGCACGCTGGCGGCAGGGCAGGCAAGCACCTCCAAGGCGTACAGGGACAGTTCCAGCCACGTGTCCAACTTGGAGACCCAGTAAGTGTAGGACGCCGAGGGATCGGGGAGGACAGGGTTACGGTCTGCCAGGTACTCCCGCAACATCCGCCGATACTTGTCCCTCCTGCCTGATAGTGGGCCCCGCAGTGATGGAAGTTGCACGAGGGGGTGCCATGAACGTGTCCCACACCTTGGAGAGTGTTCCCCTGGTGGCTGTGGGCCTGATAGATGTTGTGGGACTCTGGGAGACCCTCTCCTCTCTGCCGCCAGCGATGGTGGGTGGGAAATCTCCATCATGTTCTGCACGAGTTCCCTCTGGTATTCCAGCAATCGATTTGTCCTCTCCTCTACCGGAATAAAAGAGGAGACGTTATCTTTATACGGGGTCCAGGAGTGCGAAGACCCAGTACAGTTTGTTCTCCACTATCCGGACAACACGTGTGTCCCGGGAAAGCAGCCCAGCCATGAAGTCAGCCATGTGTGCCAGACTCTGAATAGGCATGACCTCACTGCCCCCACCAGAAGGATCACTTGCCATTTCCTCATCTTCCTCTTCCGCCTCCTCTCCGCCCCATCCGCGCTGAACCAATGGGACGCACACAGCCTGACTGCTACCCCTCGCCGCCAGCATCCTCCTCCTCTTTCCACAGCCACCTCCATGTCGTCCTCCTCCTCCTCCTCCTCATCCTCCTGCAACTGCCACCGTGAAGCAGGCAAAAGTGTGGTCTGACTGTGTAGCTCCGTTGCGTCTCCTCCTACCCCCGTCTCCTCTGCGTGCAATGCGTTCTCCCTTATTGCGATGAGGGATTCTTTAAGGACGCATAGGAGCGGGATGGTTACGCTCACTATAGCGTCCTCGCTGCTGACCTTCTTGGTGGACTCCTCAAAGATACGCAGTACATCGCATATGTCTGCCATCCATGGCCACTCGTGGTTGGCAAACTGAGGGAGCTGAGTTGGAGGCACGCGTGGATTCATAATCTGGTACTCCATCAATGCTCTCTGCTGCTCACACACCCTGGCCAACATGGAATAGGTGGAATTCCAGCGAGTCGGCAGGTCGCACAACAGCCGATGTTCAGGCAAATGGAGGCGTTGCTGGAGTTTTTTTAAGCTAGCAGCAGCTACAGTTGACTTCCGAAAGTGAGCGCACAAGCGCCGCACTTTCACCAGTAGCTCTGCCAGGTTGGGGTAAGTCAGGCATGGTACGTGATCGAGTTCGGCAAGCTCCAGAGCCGCCACCAGGTTACGGCTGTTATCGCACACAACCATGCCTGGTCCTAGCTGCAGCGGCGACAGCCACATCTCCGTCTGCTGCAATATGGCGTCCCTCACCTCTGGGGCGCTGTGCTTCCTGTCGCCCAAGCTGATGAGCTTAAGCACCGCCTGCTGACGTCTCCCCGCGCCAGTGCTGCAACGCTTCCAGCTAGCGGCTGAGGGCGATGTTAAGGCAGAGGAGGAGGAGGAGGAGGAGGAGGGGGGTTTATCAGAACCCATGCTGGCAATCTTGGGCGGGGGTGGTAGGTAGGCCGTCTCTGTTTGCGACCCCGTCCCCGCTTCCACTACATTCACCCAGTGTGCCGTCAAAGAGATGTATCGTCCCTGGCCGCAAGCGCTTGTTCCACGAGTCGGTGGTCAAGTGGACCTTGCGCTGACTGCGTACCTCAGGGCCCGCCTGATGTTTACGCGACACGTGCTGGTGCAGGGCGGGGACGGCACTCCGGGAAAAGTAGTGGCGGCTGGGGACGGAATAGCGAGGTGGCGGCAAGCCGCCATCAGGTCGCTGCGAAGGCCTGCGTCTCACAAGCCTAAACAGCAACATCTCCAGGGCCAGCAGTTTGGAGATGTGGCAGTTTAAGGCTTGGGCTTGAGGGTGACTCGAGGCGTTACTTCCGCCTGCGGTCGAACGCCTGCGAGATGGACAGTTGTTGGGACGAGGGAAGTGGTGAAGGTGCAGGCGAAGAGGCGGGGGAAGGGGAGGCTGAAGGAGAAGGCCCCAAAGTAGCAGAGGCAGAGGCAGATGTGGAGGTGTCCTGGCTGGAGTCTGGACCGCAGTGGCAGCACACAACACAGGGGAAGAGGCAGTGGCAGCAAGACCGGGCGCAGGTTGTATTGCGTTTGCTCTCTCCCACTCAGCCCAGTGCTTGACTTCCCAAGTGACGCCGCATGCCTGAGGTGGTCAGATTGCTCTTCTCAGAGCCCCTACTCAGTTTTGAGTGGCAGAGTGTGCAACCGCGCTCAGTTTGTCATCCGCACAAACATTAAAAAATCTTCCACACCACAGAAGTACGAGGCCTCGATGGGGGAGCTTCGCGCGACTGCCCGCTGCCGGGAACAGCTTCGGCCCTGCTGTCTGTGGCCTCACTTCTCTGTCTGGACTGTCCTCTGCCTCTGGACATCCCTCTGCCTCTGGACATCCCTCTGCCTCTGGACATCCCTCTGCCTCTTGCTGCCTTTTTCGGTGCTGCGCAGACCACCACCTCTCCACTACTTTCCTCGCTGGACATCACCCCTGGCCAAGTGGGGTCGGTCATTTCATCATCCACCACCTCCTCTTCCACTTCCTCACTCTGCTCCTCCTGCTGCCCACTGGACATTCCAACAGCCTCCCTTGATGGCAACTGCGTCTCATCATCATCATCGCTCATGATAACAGATGCTGGCTCAGGGTCCACATCAGCAGGAGATGGCGAAAACTCAAGTGTTTGGGCATCACTACAAACAAATTCCTCTGCTAGCTCCTGGGATTCTTCCGGCACATCTGGGAAAAGAGCTCCTGGGAGGGGTCAATGGTGGGATGACTCTGTTGGCCAGGTGTGGAGGAAGGAGGGTCAGAGTGAGACTGTGTGGATGACTGGCTGGTGGACAACTGTGTGGAAGCGCTATCGGCTATCCATTGCACCACCTGTTCAACCTGCTCAGGCCTCAACAGCGGTGTAACCCGCCCCCTGCTTAACTGTCCCATAAAGGCAGGGATTCTGGATGAGTGGGATCCTGGCTGACCCTCACCAGCACGCATTGTATCCCCACTGGCTTCAACAAGGCCACCAACAGCATTTCCGCGCCCCCGTCCTCGTCCACGTCCGATTCCGCTAGCCCCCCTCCGCATTTTATTTTTTTTTGGTTACAATATTTTGCCTTCACAGCCGTGACAACAGATCAGACGGTGTGTATGAACACTACGTATATACAATTATTTTGCAAGAGAACGCAAAGTACAGGTGCCAATGAAAAGGCTTTTTTTTTTTATATTTCTAGGTACACAGCCGTGTACTAAGTATCAGACGGTGTGGTATGAACACCAGGTTTGAGAAATTACTTTGCAAGAGAACGCACAGTACAGTTGGCAATTGTAAGCGCCTATATATTGTATATTTCAAGGTACACAGCCGTGTACTAAGTGATCAGACGGTGTGTATGAACACCAGGTATGAGAAATTACTTTGCAAAGAGAACGCACAGTACAGTTGGCAATTGTAAGGCCTATATATTGTATATTTCAAGGTACACAGCCGTGTACTAAGTGATCAGACGGTGTGTATGAACACCAGGTTTGAGAAATTACTTTGCAAGAGAACGCACAGTACAGTTGCCAATTGAAGGCCTATATATTGTATATTTTCAAGGTACACAGCCGTGTACTAAGTGATCAGACGGTGTGTATGAACACCAGGTATGAGAAATTACTTTGCAGAGAACGCACAGTACAGTTGGCAATTGTAAGGCCTATATATTGTATATTTCAAGGTACACAGCCGTGTACTAAGTGATCAGACGGTGTGTATGAACACCAGGTATGAGAAATTACTTTTGCAAGAGAACGCACAGTACAGTTGGCAATTGTAAGGCCTATATATTGTATATTTTCAAGGTACACAAGCCGTGTACTAAGTGATCAGACGGTGTGTATGAACACTACGTATATACAATTATTTTGCAAGAGAACGCAAAGTACAGGTGCCAATGAAAAGGCTTTTTTTTTTTATATTTCTAGGTACACAGCCGTGTACTAACAGATCAGACGGTGTGTATGAACACTACGTATATACAATTATTTTGCAAGAGAACGCAAAGTACAGGTGCCAATGAAAAGGCTTTTTTTTTTATATTTCTAGGTACACAGCCGTGTACTAACAGATCAGACGGTGTGTATGAACACTACGTATATACAATTATTTTGCAAGAGAACGCAAAGTACAGGTGCCAATGAAAAGGCTTTTTTTTTTATATTTCTAGGTACACAGCCGTGTACTAACAGATCAGACGGTGTGTATGAACA
>ONZH01001539.1:0-135133 GCA_900303285.1 Rhinella marina | reverse complement strand
AAGAATAACCATGCACCTGGCCAATGTATGGAATGACTTATAGTATGAATTATAGTATTTGTCCACATAAGTGAGGAAATAGGAAGGTGACTTTCTCACACTTTACACCTTAAAGTAGGTTCAGTTAGGCTGAAATGTTGCCTTTTCATCTTGCTTATATGGACTAAGAATATTGTCATTCTATTGCCCCCAACAGCATTTTAATCAGTCAAACCACAGCTACGTATGTGTCTATGAAAACATTTGGACACAGAGGTCGCTGGTGACAGATTTCCTTTTGATTCTATAATTGATATAGTAAGAATTTATATTGATTAATTAGTAAAGGAAGCTCACATTTCTGGAAATGATATTCACTAGCTTAGAACAGAGACAAAAATGTAGCAGATGGACTGTTGAGTGTATGAACAGAAGAATACCAGCTACATGATGTATATGTTTCCAGCAACAGATAGATTTAAGCAGAAAAACATAAGACATAAGAGGTTGCCAGGCCTTTAATCTTCTAATTCTAATGGGCGCACTGCAAATGTAAGAAAAGGAAAATGGAACATAACTGAAGAGCAAGGAGTGGGTGAAAGTACTGGGTTGTGTTCTTCTCTCAACATGGTGTATGTATAAATATTCCTTAACAATTTATAAGGTTGATAGTATCTGGAAAAAGTGAAATATGGCACCTTTATAAACTAGGAAACCCATTTAGTTAAAATTAAAATTAAATTTTTTCAGGGAGATATTTTTTAAGAAGGGCCATTGCCGTTCCCATGATCCTCCAATTCCTGATGCTCTCCACTTCCTGCTTGACACACAGAAAATTGCTTGGAATGCCCAATCAGCCAAGCAATTTGTTTTTCCCTCCAGCATAACGGAAACCAGACGGATCTGTTAGGATTTCCCATAGGCTTCTATTATGACGGATCAAAAGGGAATGCCTCTTAAAGGTTTCCGTTTTGATTTCCGTCTTATGGATTCCTTTATTTTCCGTTATAACCATGTTATAATGGAAAGCCATAATGGAATGCATAACGGCGATGTGAACAAGCCGTAAGGAGTTTAAATGTAAAGCTTCTTTCACACTAGCGGTAGGCTTGTCCGGCAGGCTGTTCTGGCAGAGGAACAGCCTGCCGGATCCGTACTAACGCTTGCACACATGTGCTGCTGGAAGTCCGGCCCCATTAACTATTTTGGGGATGGGCCAGAGATCCGGCCACAGCAAGCAAACATGCCGAGAGGCAGCTGGACAAAAACCGCAGCGTGCTGCGGATACACTGTACAAGTTTTCACCCACTGCACAAATATTATTACCATAAATATCATAGAACAAAATAACCATTAACTTTGCAAAGGTCATTCTACTTAATCAATATTTACATTATAATATATAATATAATTATAATATAATGTAAATACATAATTCTATTATATTATAACTTACCATATCTGTGTCAGAAACAGGTCCAAAACTTGTCACATAGATATCTGTGTGGACTTCTGTTATACGATCTAGAATATCAAATAATACAGTAAATAAGACAATTTAAAAACCTGAGAAAATGAAGTGAGCTAGACATCACCTAAGTGTTCAGGCATGCCCTGTTATGGGTTCATAGTCTTAATAACAGAAAAAGAACATAAAATAGCATTCAATGGCAGCACCTGGCTATATCTGGGTCTCAGCATGGTGTTTAAAGTAGTTAGGCAAATTTCTCATTTAAATTTCCTATTCCTAATCAATATAGGCATTACAACATTTTTCAATTTTCAGAATGATTATTATGTACACATATGGACTGTTGAATTTCATCATGTAGTTGATCTCATATATCCCACATCCGATTATCTGATTTAGAAGATTTTGCTAATTTGGAAGGTTGCTTTTTATACTGATGGCTTATCCTCAATATAGGCTTGGTTCAAGTCCCAGTATCCCCTCCGATCAGCTGTTTAAAAAGACTACGGCACTCAGTGAATGCTGCAACATGTTCCTAGGCCAGTGACGTTACGTTCATCGGTCACGCAGCCTAGACTCAGCTCAGTCCCATTTAAGTGAATGAGTCTGAGATGCAATACCAAGCACAGCATCAAATGGACGACAAACTGTGAAGAGACGCAGTGATCCAGTCTCTTCAAACAGCTGATCAGCTGATCATCCAATCTAATGTTGATGGCCTTCAATATAAACATTAGGAAAACCCCTGTAACCCCTTTGTGACCTTTGTGACCAAGGCCTGTGATGCCCAAATGTCCACATGAAATTTTCATCTTTTCAAAACAATACAGTGTACTATTTTTTATCAGCATTAACCCCTTGAGGACAGAGCCCATTTTGGCCTTAATGTCTGGGCCAAATTTTTTAATTCTGACATGTGTCACTTTATGTGGTAATAACTTTGGAACGCTTTTACTTATCCAGGCCATTCTGAGATTGTTTTCTCGTGACACATTGTACTTCATAACAGTCATAAATTTGAGTCAATATATTTCACCCTTATTTATGAAAAAATCCCAAATTTACCAAAAATTCTGAAAAATTTGCAAATTTCCAAATTTCAATTTCTCTACTTTCAAAATACACCGTAATACCTCCAAAAATAGTTATTATTTTACATTCCCCATATGTCTACTTTATGTTGGCATCATTTTGTAAACGTCATTTTACTTTTTTAGGAAGTTAGGAGGCTTAGAAGTTTAGAAGCCATTTTTCAAATTTTCACCAAATTTTCCAAAACCATTTTTTTTTAGCACCAATGCAGATATAAAGTGATTTTGAGGGGCTTACATAATGAAACCCACCATAAATGACCCCATTTTAGAAACTACACCCCTCAAATTATAAAAAAACTGCTGTTACAAACTTTGTTAACCCTTGAGGTGTTCCACAAGAATTAATGGAAAATGGAGGTGAAATTTCAAAATTTCACTTTTTTCGTAGATTATTCATGTTAACATTTTTTTCTTGCAACACAGCAAGGGTTAACAGCAAACTAAACCTCAATATACATTCCTCTGATTCTGCAGTTTACAGAAATACCCCATATGTGGTGGTAAACGTCTCTATGGGTTTGTGGCAGTGGTCAGAAGGAAAGGAGCGCCATACGGATTTTGGAGGCAAAATTTGCTAGAATAGTTTTTAGGCACCATTTTGTAATTGAGAGACCCTGACGTACCCCTACAGTGGAAACCCTCATAAAGTGACCCCATTTTGGAAACTACACCCTTCAAAGAATATATTAAGGGGGGTACTGACCACTTTGACCCCCTAAGCATTTTACGGAATTTGGAAACACTTGGCTGTGAAAATGAACATTTTTTTTCTTCCAATAAAATGTTGCTTTAGCCCCAATTTTTTTTATTTGCATAAGGGGTAACAGGAGAAAAGCCCCCCCCATAATTTGTTACCCATTTTCTCCTGAATACGGCAACACCCCATATGTTGTGGTAAACTGCTGTGGGGGCACATGGCAGGACTCAGAACAGAAGGAGCGCCATATGGATTTTACAACACAGATTTTGATGGAGTGGTTTGCGGGAGCCATTGATTTTTATTTTTTTGAGTTATTGTCTTATGTGGGGGCTCATTTTTTGCAGGATGAGGTGAGGTTTTCATTGGTACCATTTTGGGGTAAATACGCCTTTTTGATCGCCTACTATTACACTTTTTGTGAGGGAAGAGGGAAAAAAATGGCTATTTTGGCATAGTTTTTTTAAAAAATTTTTTACAGAATTCGCCTGGGGGGCCATCTCATGTAATATTTTTATAGAGCAGGTTGTTACGGACGCAGCGATACCCAATATGTCCAACTTTTTTATTGTTGGAAAGTTTTACACATTAGATGCATTTTGAACAGAATAAAATATTTTTTTTTGTGTTGCCATTTTCAGAGAGCCATATTTTTTTTCAGTTTTCAGGCGATTGTCTCAGGTAGGGTACAGTTTTTGCGGGACAAGATGACGGTTGAATTGATACCATTTTGGGGTAAATACGCCTTTTTGATCGCCTGCTATTACACTTTTTGTGAGGGAAGAGGGGAAAAAATGGCTATTTTGGCATAGTTTTTAAAAAAATTTTTTTACAGCATTCGCCTGGGGGGCCATCTCATGTAATATTTTTATAGAGCAGGTTGTTACGGACGCAGCGATACCCAATATGTCCAACTTTTTTATTGTTGGAAAGTTTTACACATTAGATGCATTTTGAACAGAATAAAATATTTTTTTTTGTGTTGCCATTTTCAGAGAGCCATATTTTTTTCAGTTTTCAGGCGATTGTCTCAGGTAGGGTACAGTTTTTGCGGGACAAGATGATGGTTGAATTGATACCATTTTGGGGTAAATACGCCTTTTTGATCGCTTGCTATTACACTTTTTGTGAGGGAAGAGGGAAAAAAATGGCTATTTTGGCATAGTTTTTTTAATTTTTTTTTTTACAGCATTCGCCTGGGGGGGCCATCTCATGTAATATTTTTATAGAGCGGGTTATTACGGATGTGGCGATACCTAACATGTTTATGTATTGTGTGTTTTTTTATTTTTAATCAATTTTTTTAACTTTTTTTTAACTTTTTTTTTTTTTTTCACTTTCTTGACTCAGATCCACTTGGTTCTTCAAGAACCAGTGGGTCTGGTATTTTACAATACACTGCAGTACACTGTATAGTGTACTGAAGTGTATTTTCTTATAGCCTGTTCAAGCTCCTGCCTTTAGCAGGAGCTTGAACAGGCTTCCATGGCAAGCCAGACGAAAGCGTCTGGTTGCCATGGTAACCATCGGGACGCTGCCACAGCAGAGCAGCGTCCCGATGGAAGGGAGAGGGAGCTTCCTCCCTCTCATCTGCCCACACCATCGGCGCTGCCAGCGCACCGCAGCGCCGATGGGAGAGGAAGGGAGCGCTCCCTCCCTGTTAACCCCTTCCATACAGCGGTCCCTACGGACCGCAGCATGGAAGGGGTTAAACTGCTGACATCGGTGCTAGCACCGATGTCAGCAGTTTCAAGCAGAGTATCAGCTGTATGCTGATACTCTGCTTGCATACGCTCGCCATCCTGAGAAATCATTGCGGGCGGCACTTGCGGCAGCCGCCCGCACATTGCAAATCTCCCCCCCGCCCGCCCACCCATCTGCCCACAGCCAATCAGGGGGGCGGGGGGACACCCTGACCTCCCCCTAAATACTGACACTCGGCGGGGATTCGCTAGAATAGCGCTATCCCCGCCGAGTACCCCTTGCCTGCTGTGAATGGCTGGTCTGAATAGACCAGCCATTCACAGCGATCGCCTTTATGGGGGGTGCACGGCACCCCCCGAGGCCTTAACTATGGGTGGCTGGGTGTCTTAAACAGCACCCATTACAGCATGTAACCCCCCCTGCACTGAGCAGGGGGGTTTACATGCAGGGCGTACCGGTACGCCCTGTTGCACTAAGTACCTCGTGCCCAGGACGTACCGGTACGCCCATTGTCGCCAAGGGGTTAATTGAACTTTCATAAGATACTAAAAAGATCAGTCCATTTTAAATTTTAGTTTTATATAGCGAAAAATGGGCAAAGAAGCAAGAGAAAAACGTATAATAGCCCACAAAGGAACACAAGGTAACCTCTCAGCAAGGCCTTGAAGGCCTTTCTCACATTAGCTAATGTTAACGCTCATGAGTCCACCATGAGGAGGACAATAAACAACAATAGTGTGTATGGCAGGATTGAATGAAAAAGCCACTGCTCTTCAAAAAAAAAAACATTCCTTCCTGCTTGCAGATTGCTAAAGAATACCTAGACAAACCAGAAGGCTATTACAACAATGTTTTGTGGATGGATGCGCAGCGTCAGGTCATAGTGCGCGCCGGCCAGGGAAGACAGTGGAGCGCCGGACCGGAGGGCAGCCGCAGCGCAGGACAGGTAAGAAAGGTTTTTTTATTTTAATCTTATGTGGCTGGATGGGCTGATCTGAGGTCTGATGGGGGGCACAATACGCTGATCTGAGGTCTGATGGGGCACAGTAGGCCGATGTAAGGTCTGATGGGGGCACAATACACTGATCTGAGGTCTGATGGGGGCTCAATACGCTGATCTGAGGTCTGATGGGGCACAATACGCTGATCTGAGGTCTGATGGGGGCACAATACGATGATCTGAGGTCTGATGGGGGCACAGTAGGCTGATCTGAGGTTTGATGTGGGCACATTCTGCTGGTCCAAGGTTTGATGGGGGCACATTCTGCTGATCTGAGGTCTGATGGGGGCACAATAAGCTGATCTGAGGTCTGATGGGGCACAATACGCTGATCTGAGGTCTGATGGGGGCACAATACGCTGATCTGAGGTTTGATGGGGGCACATTCTGCTGATCTGAGGTTTGATGGGGGCACATTCTGCTGATCTGAGGTCTGATGGGGGCACATTCTGCTGATCTGAGGTCTGATGGGGGCACAATACGCTGATCTGGGGTCTGATGGGGCACAATACGCTGATCTGAGGTTTGATGGGGGCACAGTAGGCTGATGTGAGGTCTGATGGGGGCACATTCTGCTGATCTGAGGTCTGATGGGGGCACATTCTACTGATCTGAGGTCTGATGGGGTATAATACGCTGATCTGAGGTCTGATGGGGCACAATACGCTGATCTGAGGTCTGATGGAGGCACAATACGCTGATCTGAGGTCTGATGGGGGCACATTAAGCTTATCTGAGGTCTGATGGGGGCAGGGGACTGTTAGTTTAGTGATGTAAAAACTGGAGACAGGTTTCCTTTAACATAGGACTCCCCTTGTTTTTACTCATATTACTCCTATATTTTACTGCATTATGTGGTAGAGTATTTACACTAGGGTATGTAGAAAGTCTATTGTATTGTACTTAACATCATAGATGATCTAGCAGTTTATAGAGTCATCTTTCTAATACAATATTATAACCACAACTAGTAGTATGTGCTTGTGAAGTTGGAAATGTGCATTTGGGAAGCCACTAAGTGGGGGGCCCACTCAAGTATGTTTCGCCCCCCCTGTGCTGAACCTCTAGCTACGTCTCTGCTTGCCATCATTGGATTCAGATTATACCAGCAAATTCTAAAGGAAAATGTAAGGACATCCGTCTATGCTGAACCTGTAGAAAACGTGGGTCATGCCGCAAGACAAAGACCTTAAGCATACAAGTCATTCTACCAAAGAACGGTTACAGAAGAAAAAAGTTAAAGTTTAAGAATGGACAAGTCTTGAACTTAATCCAATAAAAATATTGTAGAAGCACCAGAAGTAAGCAGTTCATTAGAGGAAACCCACCAACATAAAAGAGATGAAGCTGGAGGAATAGACTAAAATTCCTCTGAACTGATGTACAGGAGTAATGAACAATAACTGCAAATGTTTAGCTGCAATTATTACTGTACAAGGGGTCACACCAGATATTTGGTCGTTTTCCTCAATAAACAAAGGACCAAGTCAAAGCTTTTTGACTCATTTGTTTGATTTGGTTATCTACTTTTAGGACGTGTGTAAAAATCTGATTATTATTTGGTTAAATTCACAAGAAACATTAGAAAATTATGAAGAGTTCACAAATGTTCAAGCATCATTGTACATTCTGGCAGCAGTGCGTCGATAATTAGGATGTATATACTATATACAAATGGTGGATGGGATGGATACAGTTGTGCTCAAAAGTTTACATGCCCCTGCAGAATTTTGGCTGTCTTGGCCTTTGTTCAGAGAATATGAATGATAACACAAAATCTTTTTTTTCCACTCAGTGTTAATGAGCAGAGAAAAGTAAGAGGAGTTCAGACACTTTCATAAAAGATACAATAATGCACAATGTGGCATTTGTTAGCACTTTTAGCCACCATTAATTAAATCAAATTAATATTTCAGAGATATAGTTGATATTGTATTGAAACAGTGTATTGATCCAGTGTTATACAATGTGTTTGCCCCAGGAGTTAAACTGGTATCTAGGAAAGTGTCTACTCTAGGGTGAATACAGTCTCTAAGCTTACACACTGATTCTGAGCCCACACAAAGAACATGGTTATCTGTATGTGGCAGCTACAGACCAGGCTAGATGTGGAGCTTGCAGTTATACGGAGGTTACTAAAAACTTTCATTCTGTTAATAATAGTCAAATGTACACAATAAAAAGTTATATTAATTGCAGTACCAAGTAGGTTATTTATTTGGAATTGTGTAAGGAATGTAAGATGTCCTATGTGGGTTGTGCTACTGGCCCTTTGAGAGAATGTACAAACACCTTACTGAAATAGCAAATCAAAATGTAACAAATGTGTCAATGTTTCAAAACATTTCAGAGGTTATCATACAGGTAGGATCTCCACTTAATCTTTTGTAAGTTTTAAAAAAGTGACCAAGTCAATCGTACAGGAAAATTGTTGAGCAGGGGAACCTTTTGGATCTTTGTGTTACAGACCAGGTCTTAATTCCCGTCATGATCTTATTCTTTGATTTATATTTTGTGGTACACACCATACACATAAATGCTGTGAATATGAGTGTTTGATATATCCCTGTGTATTACATATTATCTGATTTAAGTTTGCTACCTTTTATTGTGTATGATGTATGTCAATGTGTTTAAATAAGGCAAATTTGAATTGCACATGTCTCTCGTCTGACGATGAAATCATTGTGAATGGTGTTCCCTCTAAAAAGGTGACTGACATGGGTGCATTTTAAACACTCTATTTTAATTGTACAACTAAGCTATAATAAAAGATTGTTTTCAATCCAAAACAAGTAAACTGTCACGATTATGCTGTGATTCAAGTTGGAATTTTAAATTTTGGATAATAAAAGTGGACATTTTATTGGATTTTTGTCATCGTGCTGGGATTGTTTCTCTTCAGAAAATTCTGAAGGGTTCACAAACTTTCAAGCACCACTGTACATCCTAGCTGCACAGTGCATCAACAATTAGGATGTATATAGCGTACTACATACAGATGGTGGACGGGAAATAGTTAATCTATGTGCCATCATTGAAATAGAAAATGTTACCCTTGTATTGCCCTTTAAGATAATCAACAGCATTTTTCAGAGCGCTCATTGATGTTGTTTCTTAGATGTATAATGCATTAGTCTGTTGTATTATGAGATATTTGCTATAAATTGATTTCAGCTTAGTCTTACCAGAAGACACAGTCATCAATAATAAGAAGGTTTGGAAATCCTAAGGACTCTTTTTACAAAAATTATTGGGGAATATTTACTAATCCTGTCTAATATTTAGACAATGTAAACGTAGAGTAGACAGTCTAAAGATGTGTTAAATTACTGATGCAGAAGTTTGAAGCATTTTAGACACTATTGTCTAACTTTACATGACCTATTGATCGACTTACTCAGAGCCAGTGTTTTGGAACATTTTAGCACAACATTTTCCACAACCACTGTTCCTATAGCCCAAAGTCCTTTGGCACTAAGCCTTGTTCCCTTATTGAGTGAGGCACTAAAAGCACTGGCGTAACTATAGGGGTTGCAGCAGTCGCAGTGCATGCAGATAGTGCATCTTATAAAGGGAATACTAGTGAGCGCTTCCATAATGGAAGTGCTCACTAGCCTGCAGGAGGAGGGGGAGAGAAGCGCTGTGAGTGCTGTACTGTACTTACCCCTCCTCCTGCTCGCTCTTCTTGTCCTGGCGGCCTGCAGCGTCAGGATGTACAGAGTGAACTCTGAACTGATGCTGCAGGAGGTCAGGTGACTGCAGCGCAGGCCCTGAGTAGAGGAGACAGCCAGGACCGGGAGAAGAGCAGCAGGAGAGGTAAGTCACTTTATTATTTTACTGTCTGATCTGAGGTCTGATATGGAGGTCTAATTGGGGGTGGGGGGTTCTGGAGGACTCATTTGTGTAGTCTAGATGTCTAATATGGGGGGTCTAACTGGTGGGGTTGGAGGTCTAATGGGAGGTTCTGAAGGTCTCACTTGTGGGGTCTGGAGGTCTAATGGGGGGTTTGGAGGTCTCACTGATGGTGTCTGGGGGTCTAATGGGGGATCTGGAGGTCTAATGGGGGGTCCGGAGGACTCACTTGTGGGTTCTGAAGGTCTAATGGGGTGGGTCTGGAGGTCTGACTGGGGGGTCTGGAGAGGTCTGACTGGGGGTTCTGGTGGTCTGACTGGGGATCTGACTGGGGGGTCTGGAGGTCTAATGGGGATCTGATTAGGGGTCAGGAGATCTAATGGGGATCTGATTGGGGGTCTGGAGGTCTAATGGGGTCTTAGCTAAGATCAGTGTGGTACCAGTATTTTCAGGGGGACTGTTTCTGTAGGATAGTATTGCGGAGCACAGTGGACACAGTATTGGGGAGGCAGGATGGGTTGTTGAGAAGGTGAGAGGATGATAGAAAAGTAGGAAAGTAAGATGTCTGTTTGTTGCAGAGATGAGACGCGGTTGAAAGAAATAATCATGGCGGTCTGGTCTGAAAGAAGTAGATGAGGAAACAGAACGTCTACATCAGAGGAGACGTCACTGGATGTAAGAGGTACATATGTGGGGCTGTATTCTCCTGTATGTTCTGTAGCGCTATATGTAATGTTTTCCAAGTATGTCGTTAAAGGGGTTGTCCATTTTTTCTCTTTTTGTACGCGCGTTGTTTTCTCTGCTCATAACTGCAAATGCTACAGAGAGCAGGTGAACAGAGCAGAGAAAGCAGGTTTCATATGAGCGCTGCCCTCTCTTAAAGGAGGACCCCAGCCGATCTGATATTCATGACCTATCCTGAGGCTAGGTCATCAGTACTAAAAAGAGGACAACCCCTTTAACTGTAGCACTGGAGGGAAGGGGTTAGATTGAGAATTTGGCATGGGGAGGGGCCCAAGCTGAACTCCTGCACCAGGGCCCATGAGCCTTTAGCTACGCCCCTGACTAAAAGTATCTAAACACATAATAAATATGGTGCAAATAACATGCTGGTTTTTGTTAAAACCTAAGACAGTATTCTGACACATTTAGATTAGTAAATCTCTCCCATCTTGTTGTAGTTTTAGTTTTTATATCCTCAACATACATTGTCTATACATACACAAAGATTACATAGACAACTAAGTATGATCTTGGCCTTATGTATAAAACCACATTAAAAGAGACCCAATAACTAGCTATAAAACAAACATCTTTAAGTAATGTAAACATTTGCAGCCTATCCTCAGAAACCAACTTTTCTGATCACGACTACTTTCAAATAGAACAAGATGTCAACATTTTCCAGGAGGATCTGCTACAATAACTCCAATGTTGGAAGCTAGGTAAAAATCCTGGGCATGACATTTCACCCAATAGATTAAAAGCTCTGATCCTGTCAGAAAGATTGGTTGCCACAATAAAGATCATTGACCTCTACACTATAAGCTACGAAATTGCATGCTATGTTTGAATTGCACACTCTTTGCCATGAGTACAGAGGTTACATATGCCATAAAGATGAATTTGTATAGTCGGAACCTTTTAACACCCATTAATGTTGTGGTGGAATCATCGAGTTTTGATGGTACTGCATGGTTACCAGACAAATGGACAAATTCAAGTAGCAATCAGGAACCAGTCAATGAACCCAATAAAGCTACATAGAGCATTTTATATAATAAAGTATACAATGTTACATGTAAAAACTAGTATAAAAATACAAATTACAGAAATCCATAACAATGATTGATATGTGCAAATTGTCTTTCTACATTTACATAGTTTTGGCAGACAAAGCATTTAAATTATAAGGTCGGAATTAGAACTGTGGTCATAGATTCTGTCACAGGGAGGTACTGTATCAGTCAGATAATCCTGAAAATAACTTAATTAACCTCATCCACACAACCGTATTTTCGGTCTGCATCTGATCTGCGGATCGAATGTGGAGCCGTTCATCTCTATTGGGCCGCAAAAATTGCAGACAGCACATGCATGTCATCCGCATGGCCATGCTGCAAATTATCGAACATGTTCTATTCTTGTCCAGAATAGAATAGACATTTTTACGAAAAGAGACCGGCAAAAAGTGCGTCATGCACATAAACCAAATCAATATTTTGCAGATCCACGATCGACTGTTGAGGTTTTTTTTCAGTATTACTATCTCTATACTGAGTGTGTGGTCAGGACAATGCTGCATTGACTATAATAGAGCTTTATCATGTATCTTTGTTCAATTTTGTGATTTTACTCTATAAACTCTACTGCTCATACCAACCAATCCAAGGGCTGGCAATATAGGGTGGGAAGAAGAGGTGTAAACTGGGCAATTGCCCAGGACCCCATTCACCAGCAGCGTATATAAGTTGTAGATTTTGTTGCGCACCATTGAGAGGCAAAATCTGCTGCCCGGCTTATTCATCATTTTCCATGCTGGTGTAGATTTAAAGGGGTTATCCGATTTCTGAAACATTCCCCCCCACCTCATGTGCTGGGCCCCTAATAGGTAATATACTTACCCCGCTATCTGCGCCACTTATGGTCCTTGCAGCATCGCTGCTGCTTCTCCCTGCACATGGATGAAACAGCCTGTGTCAGGGGGAGGGGGGAAACAGCTAATAGCAGGCGGGGACGAGACTCCCTAGCGTCACCCGCGATGCTAGGGAGGCTCGTCCCCATCTGTTATTCACACAACCTGGATCAATCAAGCAATCAGTAGCTTCCCCTTAGTGAGGAGGGAGGAAACAATAGAAGGGGGGGGGCAAGTAGATTAAGGAAGTAAGTCTAAATGTACACTCTGATTGTGAAAATGTGTGTGTATGTAGGGGGGTTCTTGCCTTTCTCGCCCTGATCTTTTTAGACCCTAGTAACACAATGGGAAGCACGATAGGTCAATGTTGCAGATCTGTGCTAGTGCATACCACCTTCTGAATTTGACTGAATGTGTTAGTACAGTATTTCTGCATTTGAGCCCTACTGCTAAGTGCCTGAGGCCAGTATTTGTCTAAATTGGCCAAAGCAGAGACCCCCATCTGCAGAGAACTGTTTAAGATTTCCCCCACCCCCCCATCAGTATAGTACATGGTACTGGTTGGCTGGATGAGTTTTCTTCAGATGCTACTCAGGGAGAGTTTCTTACTGATTTAGTATACCTTCACTCCAGAATTCTAGCATCAAAAGCCGCAAAATAGGGCTTTTGTGACTTTTTTGCACTTGCTTGCACAAAATTTAAACGATTGTGCAAAAATTAGCAACTTTTTATACTCAATTGCACAAAGTTTTGCGATTTTTTGCATTTTTACACCACTCACTCCAGTTTTGTAATATGGGTGGAATAGTTGGTGTGGTTAGCTATGTTAATGTGTTTCAATCCAGCACCAGGTAGGGGCAAGAAGGGGGCAGTAGAAGGGCTGTGGGCAATGAGCAGTTTCATTGTGGCAAAGGGGTTAAGTTAAGAAATTGGCATTAGTGGGGGAGGGGGGGGGGCGCTGTTTCAGTTTTCGCCTCAAGCAGCAGAAAGGCTAGGTGCACCCCTGCATCTAAGGCATCTGTCTGGATAAGGGGCAAGAACCCTGATACAGTCCTGTCTACAGATTTGTGGGGCTGGCATGCTCTGATTTGTACAATTTTTTTTCCCATGGTTCCTTGCCTGAAAAAGCATTCTTCTTATAACCGCTGAGTCTCTTCATTGAGAAACAGTTTTCTGTGCTGTGATTATAAATTGAAAATGTCTTACTCGGCTCTTAACTGCACAACGTTCTGGCAAAACTTTCTGCTGATCTCTAATCATTACTTTATCTCTAATTCTGAGACTCTCCATAAACACACATCTGTGAGCATACTGAAAGCTTTACATTTATGAGCTATGCGCTTTAGATTTGGCGGATCAGTAACGCGTGTATTATGTCCTATGTCACCATGATGTACTTGAAAAGACTAATGGAATACGGGAACCATTCTAGGTGCATGAGTGATACATTTCACTTACGCTACCTATATAAATCTATATGTTATGTCATCAGAGATTTACAACATTCCCAAATTATGACTCAATTACTTAATATTTTATTGTGAATAGCAATACATCTAAGTAACGATCCAGAAACATACAATATTTTATCAATTGTGAAAAATCCAGTGAATATGTCAAACCGGATGTTGGACCTTCCTCAAAGGTTAAATCTGTGGCCAGAATATGGCCATTTCGGAGGCCTCTGGATCGCTCCAAAACATTTTCACAATTGATAACATATTGTACGCATCTGGATGTTTACTTGGATGTGTAACTATTCACAATAAAATATGTACTAATAGCATTATAATTCCAGAGAGAGATGAATATCTGAATTGTACTGGACTGACAAGTCCATGATGAGCACCAACTTAGAAACGAGTGTGCAGACCTCACTTCTATCAACTGTCTCTTTTATCTACTTTTTACACTGTAGTATATTTTCTAAGTATGGAATGCAATGTAATGCTGCCTACATATAAATAGTTAATGCAGCCCTGTATGGATGATAAGTCCTAAGGGCTGGACACAAAGTAAGCAACAAAAGGTCTTTTGTAATGTCTACTACAAATCAAGATGTCGGTGAAGATTTTGCGCTAAGCAGAACTAGCACGCTAGTACTATACAGAGGATACTCCAATTGGGACTCACTTAAGCCCTTGATGACATCTTTATTGCTTGTACAAAGCCTTAAGGCCTGCTTAAACAGACCATTTAACCCTAGTAAGTAATAGCTAATTTAGCTGTATGGTTAGTTTCTTCCGTTTGCATTGATTCGTGCAGTTTCATTGAAAGTCGATTGTTTCATCGTCATTTTTGAACCCACTGAAAGAGTGAATAAAGAGCAAACACAACTCAGAATACTTTTAATTCCCCTTGACTCAGAAGGCGAGCCATTACCTGACTAAGCAACGCAACTGTCAACCAATGCACTATTTTTAAGAATGGGTGATAGATTTTCTGAACAATCATAATTTTATTGGTTGTTAATGAAGGTTTTGTTCATTTTATTAAGGACGATTATCATTAGGATGGCTCATTATCAACGGCATGAAAAATCACACCATGCTGAAAGGACTTTGTACAAACTAGACAACTTCTTTTGTGTTCATTACTAATGATAATCTAGGAACAATGCTAGTATTAATAAAAAACATTCTCCATGGTGTCATCCTAAGGAACTAAAAAAGAAAAAATCCTGACTTTCATTAAGAAAAAAAAAGGAACACCATGTCCTCCTCTTACTATTACCATTCCAACTCCACTATCATGCATTAGTTATATGAACCTGCAGCTAATTGTTCAGACGTATTACTTCATCCATCACTGAAAACATTTCTATAGAGCCTCTTTGTGTAGGCTGGGGGTCCTTTGAATTATCTGCATTACATTCAGTCAGAGGCTATCCTACACTATGTGATAGCAGACAGCTAACAGTGCACAATGGCTCAATCCATCCAATCTTATTCAAAAGAACAGAACGGAAAGGTTTGTTCTCGGCATATAGATTTATTGAGCTCTATGGACAAGCTGTACTGCAAAAGGAGGAAATTGAAGCTTAAAATAAGTAAGTTTGCCTGCCAACAGAAACTCATTCAATCTATCAGGCAAATAAGTTATAGGGGTTGTCCAGCTTTATTTCTTTAACTTTTTTTAAATTTCAACCTCAGCCTGCAGTAGATGGGGATAAAAAAACTACTGTACTCACCTGCTCCCAGCGCCTCTGTTTCGGCTCCCTTGCTCTTTTTAATGGTCTTCAGGTCCACGTCTGTAAACTTCCGAATAGACAGTCATGTCTGCCACTGACGCCAGTAATATGCAAAATAACCATGGAGCCCCAGTTATTCATCCACAGACAGCAGTTTCAGGGTATTGCCCCTCATCAGTGTGGAGTAGGATTCTGGCTAACCGGGAGCAATGCCTTGGAGACTACTCAAACAAAACAATAGCTGATCTCAGGGAGACCAGCTACAAAAAAAACACCATGGAGCCTCATTTAAGAGTCTCAACACAGCAATCCAAAGTGCAAAGCTCCCTGGAAAACAGTAATATGCAAAATAACCATGGAGCCCCAGTTATGGGTCTACAACACAGTGAAAGCCAAATATCCCTCAAAGGAAGGAAAACCAAGCAAAGGGGTGTCCCCATTACAGAGATCACCAAATCTACCATATTAAGTGGCCCCTATGTCAAGATCCCGCTCTTTTACAAGCTTTAAGGATGTGACAGGGAAAACCTAAGCCAGTTATCCATCCACAGACAGCTGTTTCGGGGTATTGCCCCTCATCAGTGTGGAGTAGGATTTTGGCTAACTGGGAGCAATGCCTTGGAGACTACTCCAACAAAACAATAGCTGATCTCAGGGAGACCAGCTACAAAAAAACACCATGGAGCCTCATGACGCCAGTGACATGTCCCCAAGAGGCAATTCACAGCTGGGCTATGTGCTGCTTGGGGGCACATCACTGCTGAAACCAGTCATTGGCTGCAGAGGGGCATATGACCCTGTCTGTCCAGAGGTTTACAGAGACTGGAATACAGTTGAAGAGAGTGACGGAGCCAAAAAAGAGCGGCAGGGAGCACGTACGTATCGTTTTATTTTGTTACAGGTACAGTAGGCTGGGAATGAATTTTAAAAAAATTAAAGAGATATAGACTGCCCCTTTAGGCCACCTGTACATTTTGCGGATTATGCACTGTTGTTCCGTAGATTTTTTGTGCTGAAAAAATGCAGTAAAGAGAATGAAAAATCTCAAGTACGGTACACTTTGCTTTTTCTTCCGTGCAGAAATTGACCTGCCATGTACATTTTAAAATTCTCAGCAATTTTCTCTTTGCAATGCAATTGTGAGATCTGCATCAAATCAGCATCAAATCAGCACCAAAAAAACACAAGTAACTGTGCTGTTTTTGGTGTGGATTTGGTGATGGAAATGCACAGAAATCTGCTCGGAAATCTGTGTAGATTTTCTGTTTGTAAACCTGCATCCGTGTGCAGGTACCTTTAACCCCTTCAACCCCGGGCCTGTTTTCACCTTCCTGACCGGGCCATTTTTTGCAAATCTGACATGTGTCACTTTATGTGGTAATAACTTTGGAACGCTTTTACTTATCCAAGCCATTCTGAGATTGTTTTCTTGTGACACATTGTACTTCATGACAGTCATAAATTTGAGTCAATATATTTCACCCTTATTTATGAAAAAATCCCAAATTTACCAAAAATTTGGAAAAATTTCCAAATTTCCAAATTTCAATTTCTCTACTTTCAAAATACACAGTAATACCTCAAAAATAGTTATTATTTTACATTCCCCATATGTCTACTTTATGTTGGCATCATTTTATAAATGTCATTTTACTTTTTTGGGACGTTAGAGGGCTTAGAAGTTTAGAAGCCATTTTTCAAATTTTCACCAAATTTTCCAAAACCATTTTTTTAAGCACCAATTCAGATATAAGGTGATTTTGAGGGGCTTACATAATGAAACCCCCCATAAATGACCCCATTTTAGAAACTACACCCCTCAAGTTATAAAAAACTGCTGTTACAAACTTTGTTAACCCTTCAGGTGTTCCACAAGAATTAAAGGAAAATGGAGGTGAAATTTCAAAATTTCACTTTTTTGGTAGATTATTCATGTTAATAATTTTTTTCTTGCAACACAGCAAGGGTTAACAGCAAACTAAACCTCAATACTCATTACTCTGATTCTGCAGTTTACAGAAATACCCCATATGTGGTGGTAAACGTCTCTATGGGTTTGTGGCAGTGGTCAGAAGGAAAGGAGCACCATACGGATTTTGGAGGCAGATTTTGCTAGAATAGTTTTTAGGCACCATTTTGTAATTGAGAGACCCTGACGTACCCCTTCAGTGGAAACCCTCATAAAGTGACCCCATTTTGGAAACTACTCCCTTCAAAGAATATATTAAGGGGGGTTCTGGCCACTTTGACCCCCTAAGAGTTTTACGGAATTTGGAAACACTTGGCTGTGAAAATGAAAAGTTTCATTTCTTCCAATAAAATGTTGCTTTAGCCCCAAATTTTTCATTTTCACAAGGGGTAACAGGAGAAAAGCACCCCATAATTTGTTACCTATTTTCTCCTGAATATGGCAACACCCCATATGTGGTGGTAAACTGCTGTGGGGGCACATGGCAGGACTCAAAACAGAAGGAGCGCCATATGGATTTTGCAGAACAGATTTTGATGGATTGGTTTGCGGGTGACGTTGATTTTTTATTTTTTGAGTTATTGTCTTATGTGGGGGCTCATTTTTTGCGGGACGAGATGACGGTTTGATGAGTACCATTTTGGGGTACATAAGACTTTTTGATCGCTTTGTATTGCAGTTTTTGTGAGTCAAGGTGAAAAAAATAGCAGTTTTGGCATGGTTTTTTAAAAAAAATTTTTACAACATTCACCTGGGGTGCCATCTCATGTAATATTTTTATAGAGCAGGTTGTTACGAACGCGACGATACCCAATATGTCTAACTTTTTTATTTTTGGAAAGTTTTACACATTAGATGCATTTTAGAACAGAATAAAATCTTTTTTTTTGTGTTGCCATTTTCAAAGAGCCATATTTTTTTTCAGTTTTCAGGCGATTGTCTCAGGTAGGGTATCATTTTTGCAGGACAAGATGACGGTTTGATTGGTACCATTTTGGGGTAAATACACCTTTTTGATCGCCTGCTATTACACTTTTTGTGAGGCAAGAGGGAAAAAAATGGTTGTTTTGGCATGTTTTTTTTTGTTTTTTTTTGCAGCATTCACCCGGGGGGCCATCTCATGTAATATTTTTATAGAGCAGGTTGTTACGAACGCGACGATACCCAATATGTCTAACTTTTTTATTTTTTGGAAAGTTTTACACATTAGATGCATTTTAGAACAGAATAAAATCTTTTTTTTGTGTTGCCATTTTCAAAGAGCCATATTTTTTTCAGTTTTCAGGCGATTGTCTCAGGTAGGGTATCATTTTTGCAGGACAAGATGACGGTTTGATTGGTACCATTTTGGGGTAAATACACCTTTTTGATCGCCTGCTATTACACTTTTTGTGAGGCAAGAGGGAAAAAAAATGGTTGTTTTGGCATGTTTTTTTTTGTTTTTTTTTGCAGCATTCACCCGGGGGGCCATCTCATGTAATATTTTTATAGAGCAGGTTGTTACGAATGCGACGATACCCAATATGTCTAACTTTTTTATTTTTGGAAAGTTTTACACATTAGATGCATTTTAGAACAGAATAAAATCTTTTTTTGTGTTGCCATTTTCAAAGAGCCATATTTTTTTCAGTTTTCAGGCGATTGTCTCAGGTAGGGTATCATTTTTGCAGGACAAGATGACGGTTTGATTGGTACCATTTTGGGGTAAATACACCTTTTTGATCGCCTGCTATTACACTTTTTGTGAGGCAAGAGGGAAAAAAAATGGTTGTTTTGGCATGTTTTTTTTTGTTTTTTTTTGCAGCATTCACCCGGGGGGCCATCTCATGTAATATTTTTATAGAGCAGGTTGTTACGAACGCGACGATACCCAATATGTCTAACTTTTTTATTTTTGGAAAGTTTTACACATTAGATGCATTTTAGAACAGAATAAAATCTTTTTTTTGTGTTGCCATTTTCAAAGAGCCATATTTTTTTCAGTTTTCAGGCGATTGTCTCAGGTAGGGTACAGTTTTTGCGGGACAAGATGACGGTTTGATTGGTACCATTTTGGGGTAAATACGCCTTTTTGATCGCCTGCTATTACACTTTTTGTGAGGCAAAAGGGAAAAAAATGTCTGTTTTGGCATAGTTTTTAAAAAAATTTTTTTACAGCATTCGCCTAGGGGGCCATCTCATGCAATATTTTTATAGAGCAGGTTGTTACGGACGTGGCGATACCCCAATATGTCTAACTTTTTTATTTTTAGATAGTTTTACACATTAGATTTATTTTTTTGATCAAAATAAAATACTTTTTGTGTTGCCCATTTTCTGAGAGCCATATTTTTTTTTATTTTTCAGGCGATTGTCTTAGGTAGGGGTCTCAATTTTTGCGGGACAAGATGACGCTTTGATTGGTACCATTTTGGGGTACATACGCTTTTTTGATCACCTGCTATTACATTTTTTGTAAGGGAAGGTGACCAAAAAATGTCTGTTTTGGCACAGTTTTTTTTTTTTTTTTTTTAACTGCGTGCACCTGACGGGGTGGATCATGTGCTATTTTTATAGAGCCGGTCGATACGGACGCGGCGATACCTAATATGTGTTCTTCTTTTTTTTCACTATTTTTTACAATTTTTTTTATATTATTTTGTAAAAATGACGTTTTTTGGGGGGGGGGAACTTGAAACTTTTTTTTTTGTAAAACTTTATTTTTTTCACTTTTTTTAACTTTCTTATTTTACACTTTTTTTTCACTTTTGGGGGTCTGATCCCCTTACAATGCATTACAATACTTCTGTATTGTAATGCATTGGGCTGGAAGTGTATTACTCAATGTAATACACTTCCAGCACACTGCCTGTGAGATCCAGGGGGCTGGATCTCACAGGCTTCCGTAGATAGCAGCCGGATGCCTAAGGAAGGCATCCGGCTGCTATCTCAGCCATCGGGTCCCCGTCACAGCAGCGCGGGGACCCGATGGCAACCCCTTCCCACCGCCCGCATCGCATGTGCCGCGGTCAGCGCTGACCGCGGCACATGAAGGGTTAATGCACCGGCATCGGTGTTTTCACCGATGCTGGTGCATATATCAGGGGTCCGGCTACTGGGCACAGCCGGACCCCCGCCGCTAATCGGGCGGGCGCAGCTCCTGCACCCGCCCGATCAGCGCGCCGTAGCAGTACGGCGCTGGTCGGGAAATCACTTCCCGCAGCGCCGTACATGTACGGCGCTGGTCGGGAAGGGGTTAAAGTAACACCACAAGAAGGCTCAGTGGTTACCACTGGTGCCTTGCAGCACTGGGGTTCTAGGTTCAAATCTGTCCAAAGACAAAATCTGCATTTGCGCTTGTTTCCTCTGGTTTCCTCCCACATTATGAACACATACTGATAGGGAATTTAGATTGAGAGCCCCATTGGGGACAGCTTGGTGCTAATTTCTGTAAAGCACTGTGGAATATAGCAGCACTATATAAGTGCGTAAAATAAAAAAATAAAAATAAAAAGGCAGTCACAAATGAAGCAATACAATGACATAATAGCCAGGCAGGTAAAGGAGCTCCTAAGGGAAACCGTGGGGGCATATCTTGCTTTGGAAATATCAGAGCTCAGATATAAATAGTAGAAAAAAAGTATGCTGCCAACTTCACAAATTTCCTACATTAAGTGATTGTGTCACTAATATATTTCCTTAAGGAAAAAGGCAACCATAGCATTGATACTGTAAGTGTCAGCCTCCAGTTTACTTTTTGCTATGGGGCTCCACGGCTACTTGTTTCTGCTTGTGTAAATAATTTGGTAAATCCATACAGTGTTAAAGAGGTTGGCCAGATTACTTATACACCTACCCTCTCATTCAGCCAGCCTAGTGTGCTGTTCTGAATTTGCCCCTTTCACAAATTGGTTGTAGATGGAGGTGAATGAGACGCCTGCTCCATTAAAAAACAGTTTGAGTGTCAATGTCAAGGACCTGCACATGTGCAGACGGCAAGCGCACTGTGGTGCCACAGAAAGGCATGATGAGATGTCTGAAGGATAGTATTCAATAACCTAAAAACAACCTAGAAGTTGAAATAAACATATATTAGTGACACAATACAAATTAAAGGATTATTCTCATTTGAAACTGTTATGGTTCTTCATTCCTTTCTACTGGAGTTTTAATGGAAGAAAATGGAGAGAGCTGCACAAGCAACCTGTCTGCACACAACATATGAACTACTTCACTATTTTAAATTCACTCCTGGTTTTGGCTTCAAACACGTTGTCAAAAAACCTCAATAAAACCTTTGGATGTACCCTAACCTCTTAACACCAAATAACAAAACTTTACATCATTTACGTGCAGAAGTATGGTGTAATACAGCTGACGTGCAGGAGAAGTACGGTGTAATACAGCTGACAGCTGGCTGCAATGAGAGGGGTCAGAGGTGACTCTGATCCTGTTCATTTAACTCCTCAGATGCCTCAGTCAATAGTAGCCACAGCATCTTAGTGGTTAGACAGAGGCTGAAGGTTCTCTCTATCGTGCACAGATCTGACCCACTGCGGAAAAACTGCAGGGTTCCGATCAGCTACATGTGAAGGCACCCAGACTTCCCATAGGGTTTAATAGAAAGTAGAGATGAGACAAGTTTTAAAAAATGCAATTTGTTAGCTTCACCGAATTTTGACAAGAAATTTGATTTGTTACAAATTATTTAGTCACAAATCTCTGTATGGAGTGGGTGCAATGATAGGAAATGGCAATTACGCTGTCCCTCCATCTGACCTCTCAAATGCAGCTTCCAATGCGACATCTCTGACTCACAGCCAGAGTTTCAGAAAAACGTGCCAATGGACCGTCAGTGATCATGATGACGTAACCACATAATCACGCTGGATGTGTGTGGTGACATCATCAGTGATGACGTCAGTGATTTCAGGAAAACATACGTAATTCATTACCACAAAGTGCGAGGAAATCTGGCTTCATGGCAAAACAAATTTTTCCTGAAATTCCGATCCACTTTGGATCCTTAGATTCACTCAACATAATAGAAAGCTTGAAAATATCTCATAGATTACAACAGTAAACTATTGCAGTCTATGGTATAAGCAATTAGAGGATCACATGTTCATGTCCAATAAAGGGACTGAAAATCACTAAGTCACAAAGCTAAAAATAACTCTCCTAGTCCTTAAGGGGCTACAGGCTAGGAAATCCCATGTGAATGCTTTTAACTTAAATCCCACATCCGTCTTGTTCAGGAAGAAAGAGAAATTAAAAGATATGAGAATACAGAGCGGTAGAAGTTATGAGATCATTTCATTTCCTGAAACTGTTCTAAAAAGACTTAAAGGGAATGTTTAATCCGAAAATTACCAATTGTTTAAATCAAGTTTTTATGTTTAACCTATTTTTAAATAATTTTTGGTGATGTTATTTTTAATTTTCCATGTCACAATCTATATTTAAATAAAAACCATAAATTCTTGCAGTTTTCACACTGACCACTAAGCCTAATAATAGGTGCCACTTCTTGGTCTATACAGATCTCTTTATTGCATTTATATACAGTTAGGGCCAGAAATATTTGGACAGTGACACAATTTTCGCGAGTTGGGCTCTGCATGCCACCACATTGGATTTGAAATGAAACCTCTACAACAGAATTCAAGTGCAGATTGTAACGTTTAATTTGAAGGGTTGAACAAAAATATCTGATAGAAAATGTAGGAATTGTACACATTTCTTTACAAACACTCCACATTTTAGGAGCTCAAAAGTAATTGGACAAATAAACATAACCCAAACAAAATATTTTTATTTTCAATATTTTGTTGCGAATCCTTTGGAGGCAATCACTGCCTTAAGTCTGGAACCCATGGACATCACCAAACGCTGGGTTTCCTCCTTCTTAATGCTTTGCCAGGCCTTTACAGCCGTAGCCCTCAGGTCTTGCTTGTTTGTGGGTCTTTCCGTCTTAAGTCTGGATTTGAGCAAGTGAAATGCATGCTCAATTGGGTTAAGATCTGGTGATTGACTTGGCCATTGCAGAATGTTCCACTTTTTTGCACTCATGAACTCCTGGGTAGCTTTGGCTTGTATGCTTGGGGTCATTGTCCATCTGTACTATGAAGCGCCGTCCGATTCAACTTGGCAGCATTTGGCTGAATCTGGGCTGAAAGTATATCCCGGTACACTTCAGAATTCATCCGGCTACTCTTGTCTGCTGTTATGTCATCAATAAGCACAAGTGACCCAGTGCCATTGAAAGCCATGCATGCCCATGCCATCACGTTGCCTCCACCATGTTTTACAGAGGATGTGGTGTGCCTTGGATCATGTGCCGTTCCCTTACTTCTCCAAACTTTTTCTTCCCATCATTCTGGTACAGGTTGATCTTTGTCTCATCTGTCCATAGAATACTTTTCCAGAACTGAGCTGGCTTCTTGAGGTGTTTTTCAGCAAATTTAACTCTGGCCTGTCTATTTTTGGAATTGATGAATGGTTTGCATCTAGATGTGAACCCTTTGTATTTACTTTCATGGAGTCTTCTCTGTACTGTTGACTTAGAGACAGATACACCTACTTCACTGAGAGTGTTCTGGACTTCAGTTGATGTTGTGAACGGGTTCTTCTTCACCAAAGAAAGTATGCGGCGATCATCCACCACTGTTGTCATCCGTGGACGCCCAGGCCTTTTTGAGTTCCCAAGCTCACCAGTCAATTCCTTTTTTCTCAGAATGTACCCGACTGTTGATTTTGCTACTCCAAGCATGTCTGCTATCTCTCTGATGGATTTTTTCTTTTTTTTCAGCCTCGGGATGTTCTGCTTCACCTCAATTGAGAGTTCCTTTGACCGCATGTTGTCTGGTCACAGCAACAGCTTCCAAATGCAAAACCTCACACCTGGAATCAACCCCAGACCTTTTAACTACTTCATTGATTACAGGTTTACGAGGGAGACGCCTTCAGAGTTAATTGCAGCCCTTAGAGTCCATTGTCCAATTACTTTTGGTCCCTTGAAAAAGAGGAGGCTATGCATTACAGAGCTATGATTCCTAAACCCTTTCTCCGATTTGGATGTGGAAACTCTCATATTGCAGCTAGGAGTGTGCACTTTCAGCCCATATTATATATATATAATTGTATTTCTGAACATGTTTTAGTAAACAGCTAAAATAACAAAACTTGTGTCACTGTCCAAATATTTCTGGCCCTAAAGGCCCTTTTAGACGGGCCGATTATTCTCCCTGCCCGAGCGCCGATCAGCGATATCGGCGCTCGGGCAGGGAGCCTTTACACGGCCCGACGAATTGAGCGCCGGGCCGCACGAGTGATCGCTGTATCGCTCGTGCGGCCGGGAAGCTCCATACTGTCAGGCGCACATCGCCTGTTTACACAGGGCGATGTGCGCCCGACAGATTGGATCTTTTGGTTTCTACAAAAGATCCAATCAGCCGACGAACGAGCGTTTTGCTCGTTCGTCGGCTGATTAGGGCCACTTTTACACGGGCCGATTATCGGCACTAGCGTTCCTAGGAACGATTTTTTGGCCGATAATCGGCCCGTGTAAAAGGACCTTAACTGTATTATTCTAATCCTGACTCTAATGATAAGAAGATATCACCTCTGTGTATAGATAAGACAAGACCCACCATTCACAATAGGTGATTGTCAAAGCTTATCTATTCTTCCCTTGTACAATGACCTCTGCACTGGTCACAGAACATACCTGGAAATCTAAGTCAATAGGGTCCCCTCCTGACTATTGTGTCTATGGTCCATGGGGCTGCCATAAAGAATTTTTTTAAATACTTTGTAGATGTTGTTAATAACAGCTAAGGCAAGATGGCTACCCCCATAATCATGTTCAGGAAACAGAATAAAAAAATCTACAATCAGAAAATAAAATCAGATTAGATAAAAAGGAGATGTCTTACTATCTTATTTCAACTAGAAAATTACATTTTTTGTGACACAATTGCTTTAAGCTAGGCTAGCTTGGATGGTGAAGAATCAGCTAGTTTGATGCAATATTATTACTTTTGGGCATAACAAATTGCCATGATGAAGATTTGTGATGTCCTGAGCCCGCATATGGAATACTTCATTACTTATTTACTTCTGCAATACCAATTCTCCTTTTTCTAAACCATCCCTGTGTGTGCTGAGCACAGACATGCCAACTAATTCAAGGTCTAAGGTCACTGGTGACATAATGATTTTGCTGTGATTTATTGGAATCCGCCATAAAAGAGAACCTAGACTAGATCATTATCTCACTTGTGACCTGACTTGTAAGCTGACAGCTCAGATGCATTTTTTTTCTCCTTGCAATGCAATAACACAGCAGGTGAGTGGGAGTAATTTTATTTATCCACATCACTGTGTGGGACTGGTATAAAGCTAATTCGTGTATATATATATAGACTCAGGTTCCTTTTTCGCAAGTGACAATCTCATTAACTACTTTATTACAAATATAATTACAAAATAGTTTACCTACAGTGGTAACCTACCTACAGATATATCATTAACAGGGGTGTGATTTAACCTGGAAAGTCATTATTTCATAATGTATGACTTTTCCTAGGTCTTAGGCAAACCTTTTATTGTCTCAATGTACTTGGTTATATGTATATGTGATGTCGGTCAAACTTTTTACATTAAAACTATTTTTTTTTTAAATACTAACAGAATTTGTAGATATACTGTATTATTTGAGGACCATGAATGCACTGCTCTGCACAATCATAACTGATGTAGCTCGTCACCTTGGTGAATGTGAAGTGTGGAAAATATTGATTTGGAAGAAAAAGCCATCATTCATTGAATGGTCTATAGATCTGTGTCTTTTTATCAGCACTCGGGAAATCCAGCAAATGTTCTAAACAGAAAGCACACTTACATCTTTCTTAAGAACAGAATTATAAGGAAGTGCTTAGAATGGCCAGCCGTGGGTAAGTATATTGACTTATGTCCATCACTCTCATGTTCTGGTATTAAATGAGGACATATCTTCATAATATTTTTGCATACACAACCATCTATGAGTGACAATTAGTGCACAAACACAAAAGAAGATCCTAACTTCAAACATATTGAGATCAATGGCAATTGATTAAAACAAAATCATTCTTGCATCTTAGAGTATACCCAACTGCCAGTTTTGGAAAACACCAAGCCTTCTGCTATTAACTTTCATGATCTCCTAATTTTAAGAACCATCTTGATGCTTCTTGTATGGATCGCGTATTAAAGACCTCTGTACTGCACAGAATAGCTACTTTGTTCCCCCTCCATAGAGGAACTGCATGATCAGCACACAAATAAGTGAAGAACTGGACAAAAGGCCATGGATAAAATTATGGGAAAAAACACCAGACCGCTCTTTTTTTTGTCCCTGTTTTCACCATAATGAGGAGCCCATTTCGATATTTGCTATTGCCCTTTTCCCCCTATTCTATGACCAACCATTCATGTTGTGTAAAAATCACATGATCAACGACACAGAATGCATCCTTGGTGGTTAACATCTGAGGATAAGTAAGCATTCTGAATATGCAGAATGGAAGATGTCAGTGGAAAATGTGCCGCAGCGGGTTGCAAAGTATTTTATTGCAATTAAATTACAGATAAGTGGTTTTGTAAGCTTTAAAGGATGTGCAAAAACATATAATGAAATATCTATTCAAAGTGATTTCCTCATAAGACATGCATATGAGATTAGAGGAAACATTGGTTGGTTTAGATTTACCATAATGCGTATATTTTGTATTATTTTCAAGATGTAGAACAGTAGTTGAGTAAAGTATCAATATGTAAATCACCAGACACGGAGTACTGGGCACCCCCCTCCCTCCCCAGAGAGTTCAGAGGAAGGCAAATAAAGTAATAAATAAACTGGGTAGACTACAGTACCCAGAAATATCATCAAAACTAGGCTTATTTAGTTTATAAAAATAGTTGGTTGAGAGGTGATCTATTCACTACGTATAAATATATAAAAGGCCAATACTGAGATCTCTCCCGTGATCTATTTTGTGACATCTAGAGGAAAAAACATTTCTACATCAACATAGAAGGGGACTCTTTATTGTAAGAGCAGTGACACTAGGTAACTCTCTGCCAGAGGATGGTTGTTATGGTGGTGAATTCACTAAAAGAGTTCAAGAGGGGGTGGATGCATTTCTGGACAATATTACAAGGTATGGTTACTTGATTACTTGAGATGGGTTACTGATCCACAGAGTTAATGGGTCATCATTGATTCAGTTTGGAGCCTGGAGGGAAACATGGTTTCTATCTCATAGGTTTCTTCTGGATCATCTCTGTAGGATAACAGGCTTAACTGGATGAGCGTCTAAGTTTTTCAGTCTTGCAAACTGTGTTACTATGTTACAGCCATATGAGAATCAACCATGGTGAGGACTCACTTTTTAGACATCAATATACACTCTCAGTCACTACAATCTCAAACAATCTAGTCAAAGTAATGAAAAAGTTTGAACAGTAGTTTAATATTGATCACACAGTGTTCAATCACAGAATAGAACAAACTGAAAAAAATAAAAAAACAAGACAAAAACTTTAATAGCACAAACAAATACTGCCAAAGTTTATAGTCTTTATTATCATAGTTACTTGCTTACTGTTATAATAAAGTACAAAGTCGTGCAAATTGTCTGCCTTAAAGTAGCAGTTCTATGTAATTAATTGTGAATTAGGGGAAACTTTAAATATTAATGGCAGGTCAGATAGCCATATCCCTGATGAAGCTGTGATGATGAAGCACTTTGAATGCAGGCGACTGGTCAACAGATGACTATGTGTTTCTTGTAAACCATGGTATTCAATGGGTAGAATGCCTGTTAGATTGTCATTTCAACCTAAAATGGACAAACAGGATGAGGGGTTCGGAAATTCTTCCTAACAAAGCAACATCATGAATTGGGACACCAAAAAAAGTTGAAGGTGTTATCCTTGGATAAGTCATCTGGAGTGCACTATACAGTGTGTCTTTGGAGGTTTACTGAGTTAAGTATTTACCTAAGTGTATTTACTTTAATTGTTGAGGCTTTTATGAAGAACTTTCCATGTTAGCCGTCAGTCTTTTTAGTGATATTTGTTTCTGATGCCCATTATTAGAGCGTTTGTTTTCTTTAGGTATTTTTGTGTCTTTTTCCCTATTGGCTAGTATTTTGCCATTCCATGAGTGCTAGCTAATCAATATTAAATAACAAAGGTTTGCACTGTCACCAATTGTTTAATCCCTGGCAGCTCTTTATTTTAAATTTTTGTAGTTTTTTTTATTGATCAGTATATTTATCAATGTATTGTCACAGTGAGGACAATGTTAGATTTGAGGACATCACAAAATTGTGACAAATAACATGATGACAATGCCGGGTCATTATTGACCCAAGCGTTTTCTTAAAATTACTATTGAGCAGCTCCAATGTGAGCCAATTGGGTCAATACAAGTAAGGGACCAAACATTTTCTTCATGATTGCAGTCACTGGTTCATGCTGCCCTATCTAAAGTGACAGATTACCTTTAATTCTTGTATTTAATGAAGACAGCCCACTTTAACATTATCGAAGGCAGACTCTGAGCTAAAACCCCCTATGATTAGCTGTTACCTCCCAGGAAAGCTGTAAATGACCATACATTTCCCCTACAGTAACCCTGCAGGGGAATGAAGTATTATATACGCTCCTTTCAAATGACTGCTTGCTAATCTGATACTTAACGGATCAAAGGTTCCAAATATATTAGACATCCTAACTAATTCTAGAGAAGGACTACCTAAGGCCGCTTTCATGCAGTGTTTGGTCAGTGCCTAAGAGGGTAAAAGGTGATCATTGAGATAAATGTGGGTTTTTTTTGCCTGTGTACATTACTTGGTGCCTCAATGTCGTATATTAGTGTTGAGTGAACTGATGCCAAACAAATTAACTCCAATCCAAATTTCAGTAAAATCTGATTTGCCACAAAGCTGAATTTCTTTGCACTTCATTGTAACAAATCTATTTTTCATGAAATGGCATAACAAATGGCAAAAAAATACATACTCACATCATCCATTTGCTGTCACGGCCAACTTGATTGAAGATACCGTGCAAAATCTTGTGCGGGGTGATGTGGGACGTCACTATGCCAGCGCACTGGCTGACCGTGGTGATTTTCTCAGTCATGACGTCACCGCCCCCGAGATTTTGTGCAGTGTCTTCAATCAGGATAGCCACGATGGCCTCTCTGCAAGAAAATGGATAAGGTATGTTTTTAACTTGATTAACTCCTGAAAAGCCTCAATTGTAGCATCAGATACAGGGATCAGCAATGACTGTGGCATCTGAGGGGTTCAATGCCGGGGGTGGTGGGATCGCCATTCCTCATCATTACACCCGCTACATACTAAGGAATGTGCTTTGTGACAAAGTAATATGTCATGAATTTAATTTCTTTCTGAAATTCAGCTAAGGCTACTTTCACACCAGCGTTTTTGCAGGATCCATCATGGATGAGCAAAAACGGTTCCGTCATGATAATACAACCGTCTGCATCCGTTATGAACGGATCCAGTTGCATTATCTTTTAAATAGCCAAGACGGATCTGTCATTGAACTCCATTGTTAACGGGCTATTGTGTCTGAGAAAACGGACCCGTCCCCATTGACTTACATTGTGAGCCATGACGGCTCAGCAAGCAGCATTTTAGTGTCTGCCTCCCAAGCGAAATGCTTCACTGATGCATTCTGAACGGATACTTTTCAATTCAGAATGCATAAGGACAAAAATGATCAGTCTTGAAAGTGTTTTTGCAGATCCATGACGTATCCTGCAAAAACGCTGGTGTGAAAGTAGCCTAAATCTAATATTTCATGACTTTGCTCATCACTAGTGTTTCGAACGTGCATGTTCGGCCAAATACGATATTCAGCCGAGCATGGCCGCGCTCGAACACGCGCGGTGTTCGGCCGAGTCCCCTCCGCACATGCTACTTAGCCATTTAGCACTTGGGGAGGTACTGGCATTCACTGTAATGCCGTAGCCACGATGGCTACTGGCATTACAGTGATTGGCTGGCCGGGAACGCATCATCGGGTGCTATATAGCACCCGGTGACATGTGACCCGGCTCAGTCCGAGTCAGGGAGAGCTGCTGCAAGGAGGGACAGATAGTGTAGGGATAGAAATTGGCTAGGCAGGGCTATTTTTTTTGGTGAAAAGCGCTATTATATCTGGCTGCAATATATATATTTTTTTTTTTTGGGGGGATCAAAAATTGCGCAAGGTTGCCTGACCTAAACACCACCAGCGCAGCGTGTGCATTATAATGTTTCTGTATCCTATATACCTGACATCCGGTGTCATTTTTTCTGCAGCTAATCAAGGCAACATTACCTGCGTTGCGTCTGCTATATAATGTTTGCGCAAGGAGGGACAGATAGTGTAGAGATAGGATTTGGCTTGGCAGGACTAGTTGTTCTGTTTAAAAGACCCAAAAGTCCTTTTAAGGACTATTGTCATATCTGGCTGCAATATTTTTTTCTTTTGGGGCAAAAATAACGCAAGTTTGCCTGACCTTAACACCACCTACACAGCGTGTGCATTATAACGTTTGTGTATCCTATATACCTGACATCCGGTGTCATTTTTTCAGCCGCTAATCAAGGCAACATTACCTGTGTTGCGTGTGCATTATAACGTTTCTGTATCCTATATACCTGACATCCGATGTCATTTTTTCTGACGCTAATCAAGGCGACATTACCTGTGTTGCGTCTTCTGTTTAACATTTGCGCAAGGAGGGACAGATAGTGTAGGGATAGCATTTGGCTAAGCAGGGCAAGTTGTTCTGTTTAAAAGACCCAAATGTCCTTCTAAGGACTATTGTTATATCTGGCTGCAATATTTTCTTTTTTCTATTGGGGCAAAAATAACGCAAGTTTGCCTGACCTTAACACCACCTGCACAGCGTGTGCATTATAACGTTTCTGTATCCTATATACCTGAAATCGGGTGTCATTTTTCCTGCAGCAAATCAAGGAGACATTACCTGCGCTAAGTCTCCTGTATAACGTTTGTGCAAGGAGGGACTGATAGTGTAGAGATAAGATTTGGCTAAGCAGGGCTAGTTTTTCTGTTGAAAAGACCCAAAAGCCCTTATAAAGGCTATTGTTATATCTGGCTGCAATATACAGATGTAGCAGCGCTAGCAATCACTGTTTTCGCATAGTGTTGCTAACGAATCGCAACTTCTCCTCTTTCACTCCTTTCACTCGCAGTAAAAGTACGCTAACTAGGTGAATTCGTACGTATTAGTGTACAATGCATAGCATTAGCATACAAATGCATACGCATTAGCATAAAAATGCGTGCGCATTAACGTACAATACATAGCATTAGCATACACATTAGTACACATTAGCGTACAATGCGTAGCATTAGCATACAAATTTGTACGCATTAGCATACAATGAGTAGCATTAGCGTACAAATCATCAGATGCATACTCTATTTGCGATATTGTTCTGCGCTCACGCGATTCTCCTGTGATCGCTAACGCTGCTACATCTGTATTTGTTTTTTTGGGGGGGCAAATATTGCGCAAGGTTGCCTGACCTAAACACCACCTGCACAGCATGTGCAGTACAATGTTTGTTTATCCTATATATCTGACATCCGGTGTCATTTTTTCTGCCGCTAATCAAGGCGACATTACCTGTGTTGTGTGTGCATTATAACGTTTGCGCAAGGAGGCCCAGATAGTGTAGGGATAGAAATTGGCTAGGCAGGGCTAGTTGTTCATTACAGGGCTAGTTGTACATTACTAATGTCGCCTTGCTTAGCGGCAGAAAAAAATGCAATGGATGTCAGGTATTTAGGATAAACAAACATTGTACCGCACATGCAGCACATATAATGTCGCCTTGATTAGCGGCAGAAAAAAATGCAATGGATGTCAGGTATTTAGGATAAACAAACATTGTACCGCACATGCAGCACATGTAATGTTGCCTTGATTAGCGGCAGAAAAAAATGCAATGGATGTCAGGTATTTAGGATAAACAAACATTGTACTGCACACGCTGTGCAGCTGGTGTTAAGATTAGGCAAACTTGCGCTAATTTTGCACCCCCCAAGAATAAAAATATTGCAGCCAGATATAACAATAGTTCTTAAAAGGACTTTTGAGTCTTTTAAACAGAACAACTAGCCCTGCCTACCCAATTTCTAGCCCTACACTATCTGTGCCTCCTTGCTCAAACGTTATACTGCACACGCAGCACAGGGATGTGACATTACCTGCGCTGCGTCTGCTGCATAACGTTTGCGCATTCTAAATATTTCTGCCATTCGGTAAAATTTTTCTTCTCATACACTTAAAAAAATATGCGCAACTGTACTTTTGACAAACTTGCATATATACCATTTACTATGCACACGGCGAGCAGCAAGGGACAGGGAAGTGGGCGTGCTGCTGATGGTACACGCAGAGGCCATGGCTCTGGGCGCGGTGAAACTGTGTATGCTGGCAGAGCACAAAAAACAAAGTCATCTAAAACTCCTAGCTTCATGTCCCAGTTTGCAGGGCGGTGCAAGAGAGGTTCTTGTTAGGTCAACATGTCAGGAGGAGGACCATAGTGAGGTCAATTTTTTAGGTTAAAAAATTAGGGGTGAGGGCCTGCTTGTGAACCTCTTAAATATTTAAAGGCGTGGGCAGTCTAATAATCAGTTTGATATGATGGAGGAAGAGGAGGAAGAGGACGAGAAGAGGAAGGGGTGCATGGAAATACAGTGTATTCAATACATCCTAAAAGCCACATTTAACGTTCCTTTATGCTCAGCCGCTTTCCTCTGGTGGGGTAGCGAAGTCAAGGGCAATCCAGGCCTTGTTCATATTGATAAGCGTCAACCTGTCAGCATTTTCAGTTGACAGGCGGATGCGCTTATGACTTATTATGCCCCCAGCGGCACTAAATACCCGTGCCGACAAAATGCTGGCGGCAGGGCAGGCCAGCACCTCCAAGGCGTAGAGCACCAGTTCGTGCCACGTGTCCGGCTTAGACACCCAATAATTATAAGGCACAGAGGAATCACTGAGAACGTTGACATGGTCTGCTAGGTATTCCTTTACCATCTTCCAAAACTTTTCCCTCCTTGTGACACTAGGCCGCTCACCAGGGTGAGGGTGCTGGCAGGGTGTCATGAAACTGTCCCAGGCCTTGAAGAGTGTCGCCCTACCTCTGTTAGAACTGCTGTGTGTTCCCCTCGTCTCCCCTCCTCGGGTGCCCAAGGAACTACGTACTCTGCCGCCAGCGTTGTCAGCTGGAAATTTTTGGAGCAATTTTTCTACAAGGGTATTGTACCATTTTGCTAGTCCTCTCCACCAGAGGAATAAGAGATCAGAAGTTCTCTTTGTAGTGGCGGTCATGAAGGGTGAACAACCAGTAATCGGTGTTGGCTAAAATGCGTATAACACAAGGGTCACGGGAAAGGCAGCATAGAACGAAGTCAGCCATGTGTGCCAGAGTCCCAACAGACAAGGCTTCGCTCTCCTCACCAGGAGGATGACTCTCAATCTCCTCGTCCTCTTTCTCCTCTTCGGCCCATCCACGCCAAAGAGATGGAGTAAACCTGCTATGGGGGCAACCGTCTCAAATAATTGATGACCCCTAGTCAGTTGCACTTTTCTTACAAGTCTTCCTTCTAAACTCAGATTTATTTAGCAAGCAATGGTATTTTGTCTGCTGCCTGGGGTCAGTCGGGCACCACTGATGCCCGACATACTCTAATACTCTGAATCCAGTGCTTCCAATACTGGAACAAAAAAAAAAATAAAAGGAAAAGTGCAGCAAATGTGAACCTAACCTGAGAAAATTCAACTTCTGCACATAAATATACTAAGTAAGTACTTCTGAGAATACAGTACCGCAGTTAAATATGAATTAAAAGAATCTGATAACGCCAAGATAATAAAAAATTATTTTAACAATTTTGTCTGTAACGTTCAAGGACCTGGATGTCTACTGAAGATGTAAAAAAATAATTGAAGTTTTTCCAAGATAATCATAAGATGAATTATTTCCAAAGGAATCTTTCATATTGTGTTTAAACTGGCAGAAAGCCTTAGGAAATACATTTATTTAAAGTAAAAACCAAATACTTTCAAACATAATTTCTTTACCAGATTATGGATCCTATAAGTGAAATAACGCATCATATTTTCCAAAAGTATTCAATCTGATTATAGTGGCATTAGCTTGGAAGTCATACGAATAGATGCAACACATAGATAAACACGGAGGCACATAAATATAAGGTTTATGTGCAATATGTGAATGCTTTGCTTAGCTATTGCATTTTTGTGCTGATCCTTAAAAACTGCGCAGTTACACAGAAGTTGTGACTGCTGCTTTCGCTGTATGGAGCCAAGTTGAATTATTAAACACAGTTCAATATTTTGCTGACTTTTGAACTTTAACTTAAATCTGTGTTGATAATGTTAAAACAAATCCACAGCACTTTCTGGCAAGAGCAAGGCGTGGAGCAAAGGTGTCTAACAGTGCATTCAAGGAAGAAGTCATTATATGGTATGCCTGGATTTATTATTTGTACATGGAAGACAATACACTTCCATTGGGGTACAACAAATGAACCATGAAAATGTATAGTAAAAACACTTTAACACTTTGCTTGACAAGTTATACCATTATATGTCTGCACAATGTACTTTTTAGAGGGCATTTACTGTAAGACAGTTTAATTTTGACCTAAAATACGTACATATTCTTTATATATAAGCAAAAATCATAGAGTGTTTTTTCTTTACCGAGGCAAAAGATTCAATTTGATGACCTAACTCTCTCATTAAACTAAACTTAATTCAGATTCATTAGCATCAGAACTTTTTGCAATGTTCAAATTACATTTTTGAATTTTAAAATTGATTCCTAACCTTTATGTAAGTAATGTGATGCAGGGTGGCTTGTTGGTTCCTAGCACCCAGGGCACATGACCACCTATTTCCCTCTAGCTACACCTGTGAATCATTGTGGTATTGTGGCTTTTGCTGCTGTTTTCACCGCCGCAAAAACTCACAGTGTGTAAACCCACCCTAATAGGTGTTCTTTACAGATGAGTGAATTGATTCTAAAAATCAGTTAGGCCAGAATTTTCCAAAAAGTTTTGATTTTAATGAACCTGTATTCTGTGTGATTTGATTCAGGAGAATCAGGGAGGAAAGAGAGAATGAGAGAGTTTTCAATTCAATTGGGGCACTTTTGATTTCGTTCAAATTTATTCTGACCTGTCCAAAATCAAATTGCACCTAAATTGAATTATGAGAAATATGCTCATCTCAAGTCTAGTTCAAGTTCATCTAGTGGACATAATAATGAGAAGAGGATATCAGGGACTAAAACAATATCCATGTCTTTTCACACTGTTTAAATAGGATCAGTCTCTTTCCATCAGTGGGACCCACAATCTTATTTCTCTAACTCTCTAACACAAGGCCAATTTCATTGGAAGTATTAGTATGTGTCCGTTTTTGAGTGTCGGAGAAAAGTGGAGGAAACTGAAAAAACAACATAAACACTCAAAACATTCAAAAACTATATTAGCTGTTCTTTCCTATAAAATTCAAACCCTGGACCACAGCAATGTAAGGTAACTTTGCTGCCAACGGAACCACCATGGTGCCCAGTATTTCTAAGCACTCTACCATAACTCATTTTAGTATGGTTCTAAACCATTTAGTGGGATTTTTTTATACTGTACCTTAAATACAACACAATTCCAAAAAAGTTGTAAATGTAAATGAATGTACATCAAAACAGAATGCAATAATTAGCAAATCTCAGAGACCTATTTTTTTATTCACAATAGAACATAGAACACATATATGTTGCTGAAAGACATTTTACCATTTCATGAAAAAAATAAATCTTTTAGAACTTGATGTCAGCAATCTCTAAAAAGTTCTGACAGAGGCACGGTAACCCAGTTGTTAGCACTAGGACAAGAACAACATATGCACGGAGACTGAATGTTCTCCCAATTTTCCCATATACAGGGCATTTACTGTAAGACAATTTAATTTTGACCTAAAATTCATATTTTTGATATATAATAAAAAAAAATCATAGATCAGCTTTTCTTTACCGAGGCCAGAGATGAAATTTGATGTCCTAACTCTCTTGCCGTGTAATAAACAAATGCAAGTTAACGTGATATCACGCAAAGAAGAAGCAGTGACTTTATGTCGAGCTCTTACCAAAGCCAATTATTAAAGGACTTTTATGAGATTTATTAAAAAAAGGATTGCTTTTTTTCTTTTTTGCAAAAAACAAAAACTCTATCATTCATGACCTTCATCTAATGTTGCAGTTTAGCCCCATTCACAAGAATGGTGCTAAACTGCAAAACCAGATGCAGCCCATGGTCAAGAGTGGTGGTATTTTTTAGGAAAAATGAAAACCAGTATGCTAATCTCACACCTGCCCTTTAAAGCAGAGAAGCAGAAGTGACCATTTTTAAAGAAAAAAACAAGATAACAGAGTAACAAGATAACAAAAACTAAGTATCTTGTATGATAATTAACTTGTATTATAAGATTTTTCTGCTGAAACAGAATTTTATTAACAAGACACTCATTTCTTTATATTGGTTGTCTAGTATTAGCAGGGAAAAAATAAATGCTGACATTATTATAGCTGGAAGTTTTAATAATTCACATGTAGGTATTGCCAATCTAGGAAATTATTCATGGTTGAGATTTTACCGAAAATGATGCTGTGTGTGCTGCTAGAGTAAAAGTACTGCATTAGGGCTTGACATTCCTATGGGATAATTACTGCAAAGAGCCATATCAGGTTTAGCGCTGGTCTCTCAGCTGAATCACAGTGTGCTCTACAAAGGTAGAGTACCAGAGATATAAATCAGCGGTAATGTGTCTATTAAAGTAGTCCTTTTATGTCAAACATCAGTGATTGAGTACTTTCTAATGTTTTGATCTCCACTTTTATATTTCCTGCATACCAAACAATGACCCAATCTTACTGACAAACAGAATATCATTAAAAAGCTTTTAAAGACAGGTCAGAAGAAAAATCTCTGCTATATGACGTCATCCAAATTCATCTAGTCATATGGTGCAGCAAGCAGGAATGAGTATACTGTTTTACAGTGGGTAAAAAAATTTTGTCAGCCACCAATTGTGCAAGTTCTCCCAGTTAAAAAGATGAGAGAGGCCTGTAATTGACTTCATAGGTAGACCTCAACTATGGGAGACAAAATGAGAAAACAAATCCAGAAAATCACATTGTCTGATTTTTAAAGAATTTATTTGCAAATTATGGTGGAAAATAAGTATTTGGTCAATAACAAAAGTTCAACTTAATCTGTTATATATCCTTTGTTGGCAATGACAGAGGTCAAATGTAAGTTCTGTAAGTCCTCACAAGGATGGCACACATTGTTGCTGGTATGTTGGCCCATTCCTCCATGCAGATCTCCTCTAGAGCAGAGATGTTTTGGGGCTGTCGCTGGGCAAAGCGGACTTTCAACTCCCTCCAAAGGCTTTCTATGGGGTTGAGATCTGGAGACTGGCTAGGCCACTCCAGTACCTTGAAATGCTTCTTACGAAGCCACTCCTTCGTTGCCCTGGCGGTGTGCTTGGGATCATTGTCAATCTTGAAAGACCCAGCCATGTTTCATCTTCAATGCCCTTGCTGATGGAATGAGGTTTGCACTCAAAATCTAACGATACATGGCCCCATTGATTCTTTCATGTACACGGATCAGTCATCCTGGTCCCTTTGCAGAGAAACAGCCCCAAAGCATGATGTTGCCACCCCCATGCTTCACAGTAGGTATGGTGTTCTTTGGATGCAACTCAGCATTCACTCTCCTCCAAACATGACGAGTTGTGTTTCTACCAAACAGTTCTACTTTGGTTTCATCTGACCATATGACATTCTCCCATTACTGGAACATCCAAATGCCCTCTAGCAAACTTCAGGTGGGCCCGGATATGCACTGGCTTAAGCAGGGGGACACGTCTGGCACTGCAGGATCAGAGTCCCTGGAGGTGTATTGTGTTACTGACGTTAGCCTTTGTTACGTTGGTCCCAGCTTTCTACAGGTCATTCACTAGGTGCCCCCGTGTGGATCTGGGATTTTTGCTCACAGTTCTTGTGATCATTTTGACCACACGGGGTGAGATCTTGCATGGAGCCCTGATCGAGGGAGATTATCAGTGGTCTTGTATGTCTTCCATTTTCTAATTATTGCTCCCACAGTTGATTTCTTCACACCAAGCTGCTTGCCTATTGCAGATTCAGTCTTCCCAGCCTGGTGCAGGTCTTCAATTTTGTTTCTGTTGTCCTTTGACAGCGCTTTGGTCTTCACCATAGTGAAGTTTGGAGTGTGACTGTTTGAGGTTGTGGACAGGTGTCTTTTATACTGATATCAGAGAATGTGATTTTCTGGATTTGTTTTCTCATTTTGTCTCTCATAGTTGAGATCTACCTATGATGTCATTTACCGGCCTCTCTTATCTTTTTAAGTGAGAGAACTTGCACAATTGGTGGCTGACTAAATACTTTTTTCCCCCACTGTACCATTGTAAAAATAGCATAAAAAGGTATAAAACACTCAGAGATAGGGCAAGAGATTAATTAGTTAGAGATTGTGCCTAGTTAAAAAATAAAATAAAAGACTATTTTTTATGTTCTTTCAAAAGTCTAACAATTTTAATGGCCGGTGGATCAGCCATTTTGCCATCTAGAGCTGAAAATTACATTTGAAAACCTGTTAAGGATTCTTTGTTTTCCTTTGAAATATATTTTTATTGCATTTTTAGTAACTTACAAAAACATTGCATATGAAAATATGCAAATCTAAGAACTTACTGTACTTTGAGGATTGAAGAACAAAGGGAAACACTTGTTGGAGGCATATTTCACAGTAATTTATAATACAAATAAGTCTTGATAAAATGAAACAAAACTAAGGTTCAGATATATCAAATGACGAAAAAGGTAGGTTAAAATTTAAATACGTGGTAGTGGTTAGATAGTTGTGGCATCTGACCACAGATATTTAAATGACATATTCTAACTAAAGGCAAACCAAGGTTGCCAAATCCACATTTATTTAGGCTAAGTCGTAAGTTGCCGGTGAGACGGTTCCTCCTTCCTGGCTAATTGGGCTAGCTTTTTCATCCAGTGGCGCATTTGGATATGTAGTTGTGCTCTGATACAATGGGATAAGTGATGTTGCCATAGTATGTACGTGGAACCACAAGGTTTTAGGGAAGTTTCTGGGAACGGAAGGCCATAGATTTAGAAATATTGTGCAGGGGTAAATTATATATAGTCACGGCATATGTGGGACCTAAGCATTTATACTTGTGACCAGAATGATAGTCATATTTTATAAGTTATGAACAATGCAAGGATGCAGGGAGTCTTGGTAGACTCTGAAGAAGGGTGTTGGTAGACTCTGGGGGCACAAGGGGTCACTAGTGAACTGAATGGCTGTAGATACAATGTATTGTGTTCAAAAGACTCAACAACTGATGATATATGACAGCAATGTCTGTAAGAAGATGACCCGAGTAAACAAGACATTGTGGGCATTTTAGAAATTCACAGAATAGATTGGCTAGTGTGATGACAAAGGATATCATGTGAACACCATATTGGCCAGAGATTATAATAAATGCTCTAAAGAGATTTTCTTACCATAATATTTTAAGACTCACCAACAAGGTGAGCCATAAAACATTGGGGGAGGCTTATTAATAGTTTTGCATTTTGTGCCAGAATATTTTGTAGCACAGTTTTTAATTGTTTATGTGTTTGTTAAATGTGTTATATAATTGAAAGGTGTTTATGTTCTTAAATGTGCCCACGATTGTGAAGGTTTGTTTTTATTTGCTTTTTTTAGTCATTCTATAAGGAATTTGCAAGACAATGAACCATAACTGTAGATTTTCTATTTGCAACATAAGGTTACAAGGATTTCTACTAACAGATTTTTACACTACTTTTTAGACCACCTTGAATCAGGTACAGGTGTTGTCCCAAGATGTGACAAGACGTGTCTAAGACTAGTACGAAAGAAACAGCAAAGTAGGTCAAGACAAAAAATTATATGAAAATATTACTTTCAGAATGTCATAAATGAGTACACAGTTACTTCATATACTGTATCTCTCTACATTTTAGTACACTTCTGACTCAAGGCACAACTACAATCTACATCATTGACTCTTAGAAATTCAACCAATGTCTGGGACCCATTTGGGTTCTCAGAAATTGCCTTTTTTTAATCCTTTATGCTAAGACTAGGTTAGAACAGACATTGCATCCTTGGCCAATAATGAAAAACCACCCAGAGAACACAGTATATAACTCCTATTCATTTACATATGGGAAGCCATTCATGTGTGGTCTGCTCTCACTAGGCAACTGGACTGAAGCCAACCTGTTCTTGGGATCTTTGAGGATCTGATCGTTGGGGTCTAATACTAGTATACTACTATAGTATACCAATTGTAAAATACTTCATACATTATGTACCATATAGAGCAATGTGGGAGCCCATTCAAATTTTTGAGACCACTCAATATATACAGTACATTTACATATATTAGTAGAAAGCAATAGAACTATGTTTTCCATTGGCTAACTAGTTCCTGGGATTTGCCCAACCTTGGTAAAAATAAAAGAGGAGCAAATAAAAATGTGTTTTTGTGTAACATATTTAAAGTGGTTACAAATCTTTAACATTTTTTAAACCAGCACCTGGAAATGAATAGATTTTTTAATTACTGTACATGTAATTAAAAGTTTAGTTATAATTTAATTTGTCACTGACTTGTTTAATAAAATCTATGTGTATAGCGCCATCTGCTGTTTGTTATCTTTCTCATTTCTCTGTCCACCTAAGTAACATTGATGAACTGGATGCTCAGTTTCATTCTTTAATTGAATGCAGCCCTATCTACTGTAAGAAGATGTGACAGTTACAGGGATAAAGCTGTAGCAGAAAAGACACATATCCTGAAAAGGATACACCTCCCAAATAGCGACAGGACGAGAACTGCAGATGAAAGGACACACCCCTGTCGGTTTGAAATAAATCTAGCAGAGCAACTGAAGTAATGAATGGAGGAAGCTCTACATCCCTGTGATGTACAGGGCTGGAGATTATAAGGCACCATTTTATACATCTGTCATGGAACAACCCCTTCAAAGAAAATATGTTTTAACTGCTAAGACCTAACAGTTCATGCTGATGAGTCCTCATATGCATAGTCTCCCAGCTCTCAGTTAGCTTCAGATAGGCAATTAGCAGCAGGTGGATAGGGAGAGCCAAGGTTCAGGAATATAAGGGCTCATTGGCATGTGCTGTGTTTCCTCAATACAGGATTTTAACAAAATAGCTGAGCAATTTAAAGAAAATGACCCAGAGTTTTGAGAAGAGGACTAGTCATTACATTATTCTGCCTTTAGTTAGGACACCATAAAAGTGGTGACAGATTCCCTTTAAGGACCGTGTTAGCATTAGTAGTACTCCACACTTGCACTATGCAGGCTTGCACATTGTCTAGGTCATGACCCAGTAGGATAGTGCTGTAATACCCCTCCTTCTACCTATACATAAAGTGATCCTATCAGGTGATATCTGTTGTTCTACCTGAGAGCAGAATATGAGAGATGGAGAGACTTTCGGGTAGAATTAGTAAAAAGAAAATAAGCCCACCCACACCAGATGATTGAAAGCTGGTCCCGTATCAGTATATTCACAAAGAAGGCAATCAATCATCCTACTTGGGTGGGGACTCTTACTGTCTCTTAGGAGTCCTGTCAGGATTTAATCTGCTTTTTACTCAGAAATCCGGCTCTAAATCATATGAAACTATATATCACAGAGCTCATCTTTTCCTCCTCATACCCTGCTTTCAGACATGGCAGCAAAAATCACCTGATGGTTTCACTTTAAATAAATTAGAATTTAAATCATCAAAAAGGGTTAGAGAATGAGTTAAAGCAAAACTAAAAAAAAAAAAAAAAAAACTCCATGTGATTTTCCATTTTTGAATTTTTGTTTTTATCCCTGAATTCCCAGATCCATTTTTTCGTCCACATAGCCATATGAGGGGTTGTTTTTTGTGGGGAAAATTGCACTTTCTAATGGCACCATTTAATACTGCATAAAATTGTGGGAAATTGGGAAAAAAAATCCAAAAGGATGTAATTAGAAAAAAAAATTGCCACTGTTTCATGCGTTAAATTCTTACGGTGTTCCCTATGCGGTAAAATTGACCTACAGTACAGACCAAAAGTTTGGACACACCTTCTCATTCAAAGAGTTTTCTGTATTTTCATGACTATGAAAATTGTAGATTCACACTGAAGGCATCAAAACTATGAATTAACACATGTGAAATTACATACTTAACAAAAAAGTGTGAAACAACTGAAAATATGTATTATATTCTAAGTTCTTCAAAGTAGCCACCTTTTGCTTTGATTACTGCTTTGCACACTCTTGGCATTCTCTTGATGAGCTTCAAGAGGTAGTCACCTGAAATGGTTTTCACTTCACAGGTGTGCCCCATCAGATTAAATAAGTGGGATTTCTTGCCTTATAAATGGGGTTGGGACCATGAGTTGTGTTGGGCAAAAGTCAGATGGATACACAGCTGATAGTCCTACTGAATAGACTGTTAGAATTTGTATTATGGCAAGAAAAAAGCAGCTAAGTAAAGAAAAACGAGTGGCCATCATTACTTTAAGAAATGAAGGTCAGTCAGTCCGAAAAATTGGGAAAACTATGAAGTGTCACCAAGTGCAGTCGCAAAAACCATCAAGCGCTACAAAGAAACTGGCTCACATGAGGACCGTCCCAGGAAAGGAAGACCAAGAGTCACCTCTGCTGCGGAGGATAAGTTCATCCGAGTCACCAGCCTCAGAAATTGCAGGTTAACAGCAGCTCAGATTAGAGACCAGGTCAATGCCACACAGAGTTCTAGCAGCAGACACATCTCTACAACAACTGTTAAGAGGAGACTGTGTGCAGCAGGCCTTCATGGTAAAATAGCTGCTAGGAAACCACTGCTAAGGACAGGCAACAAGCAGAAGAGACTTGTTTGGGCTAAAGAACACAAGGAATGGACATTAGACCAGTGGAAATCTGTGCTTTGGTCTGATGAGTCCAAATTTGAGATCTTTGGTTCCAACCACCGTGTCTTTGTGCGACGCAGAAAAGGTGAAAGGATGGACTCTACATGCCTGGCTCCCACCGTGAAGCATGGAGGAGGAGGTGTGATGGTGTGGGGGTGCTTTGCTGGTGACACTGTTGGGGATTTATTCAAAATTGAAGGCATACTGAACCAGCATGGCTACCACAGCATCTTGCAGCGGCATGCTATTCCATCCGGTTTGCGTTTAGTTGGACCATCATTTATTTATCAACAGGACAATGACCCCAAACACACCTCCAGGCTGTGTAAGGGCTATTTGACCAAGAAGGAGAGTGATGGGGTGCTACGCCAGATGACCTGGCCTCCACAGTCACCAGACCTGAACCCAATCGAGATGGTTTGGGGTGAGCTGGACCGCAGAGTGAAGGCAAAAGGGCCAATAAGTGCTAAGCATCTCTGGGAACTCCTTCAAGACTGTTGGAATTCCATTTCAGGTCACTACCTCTTGAAGCTCATCAAGAGAATGCCAAGAGTGTGCAAAGCAGTAATCAAAGCAAAAGGTGGCTACTTTGAAGAACCTAGAATATAAGACATATTTTCAGTTGTTTCACACTTTTTTGTTAAGTATATAATTCCACATGTGTTAATTCATAGTTTTGATGCCTTCAGTGTGAATACACAATTTTCATAGTCATGAAAATACAGAAAACCCTTTGAATGAGAAGGTGAGTCCAAACTTTTGGTCTGTACTGTATTCCCTTCATTCTCCAGTGCAGTAGAGTACAATACAATACGCAAAACAAAATTTTAGCGTTTGAAAAAACAATATTTTTTTCTTTGCATCACCATATTCTGTCCCTCATAACTTTGTATATCTATATCTATGGAGCTGTGTGAGGGCTCATTTTTGTGCGACGACCTGCAGTTTTTACTGATATAGTTTTTCATAGTTTTGGTGATTATGAGTACATGTCGTGTATTTTTTTAATAATCTTTTTATTGTATGTGTCTTTATGACAACAGATAGACAACAGTGTAATAAGTATCAACAACAAATGTATTGTATAGAGAAACCTCTGTAGATGAATGATTAGCTTTATACTTGTATGCCTTTTTATATTTCGTTTGATTCAATAGCGCAATCATTGGTACGTTTTTTGTTGTTGTTTTTTTGCTGTTGTTTTTTTCTTTGCTTTGAACTTCAGATATATAATTGGGTGCATACATGAAAAACAGAACATTTCTTATTCATTTAATTACAAGTCTAGCAACTGCATCGGCATATTTGTCACCAACACAAGACAAGCCCTGACTATATTTATTTGTTCTCCCACACAGGGGCACATCTGCGCTTATAATTGACATGCTCTGATAAGAGCCATGACCCCAATTTAACTATTGGAACGTCACCTAATGAGAACGAGAACACTGCCTGTGGCCAAGAAAGCTTTAAATAACATCTTCGGTGATGCTAAATTGTTAATTGCCCATGTGTCTTCTGTTCATATCTAAAAATGGATGTATAAGAAAACAGGCAAAAATTCTCTTTATTAAATGCTACCATCTGTGGTAGCTAAGAACTCAGTTTCTATGGGAACCACTGACAACAGCTAACATCATGTTTTCTTACATATGGTCGTATTAAATTTAATTGAGCAATAGTGGTGCTTCTTTTTTAGTGAAAATGTACAATACCATTATTCTGCAATACTGCATTAAAGGTGCGGACCTAAGTGACTTTAATGACCCCGGTAAAAGCAGCTGTATTCCATTTGTGAATTACATGTGGCAGCTACATTACATGTGGCAGTATATGTTGGTTCCATGAAAATATATATGGTACTTGCAGATGATACATAATAAACGCACAATGCTATGCTGATGTGAGCTATATTATAGAAAATGTCTAACTAGTCTTATGGAAAGTCTACTGGATAATATGCATTGGAACTCTCTTCAACAATTACCGTTTTATCATTGTGAGTAATGATCTTGTATCCGTGCTCTTATATAATAATGTTATTGCTCAGGCGGTATAACTCAAACTCAGCAAATAAAAAGGATTTTTTATATATATACAGGAAGACAGATCATGTGAAGCAGATTATTAATGGAGATTGTGGAAGAATATACATTGCCTTGCATACTGCGCCGAAGACAACCAAACTACACAAGGCAAGGCAATAGTGCATTGTTCTAAAGACTCAATGGAGCAGGGGGAAGACAAGGGATACGAGTTATGTTAAAGGGGTTGTCCTGATAGATAGATAGATATATATATATATATATATATATATATATATATATATATATATATATATACACTTCAGACACCAAAAGTTTGGACACACCTTCTCATTCTAAGAATTTTCTGTATTTTCATGACTATGAAAATTGTAGATTCACACTGAAGGCATCAAAACTATGAATTAACATATGTGGAATTATATACTTAACAAAAAAGTGTGAAACAACTGAAAATATGTATTATATTCTAGGTTCTTCAAAGTAGCCACCTTTTGCATTGATTACTGCTTTGCACACTCTTGGCATTCTCTTGATGAGCTTCAAAAGGTAGTCACCTGAAATGGTTTTCACTTCACAGGTGTGCCCTGTCAGGTTTAATAAGTGGGATTTCTTGCCTTATAAATGGGGTTGGGACCATGAGTTGTGTTGGGCAGAAGTCAGGTGGATACACAGCTGATAGTCCTACTGAATAGACTGTTAGAATTTGTATTATGGCAAAAAATAAGCAGCTAAGTAAAGAAAAACGAGTGGCCATCATTACTTTAAGAAATGAAGGTCAGTCAGTCCGAAAAATTGGGAAAACTTTGAAAGTGTCCCCAAGTGCAGTCGCAAAAACCATCAAGTGCTACAAAGAAACTGGCTCACATGAGGACCGCCCCAGGAAAGGAAGATCAAAAGTCACCTCTGCTGCGGAGGACAAGTTCATCCAAGTCACCAGCCTCAGAAATTGCAGGTTAACAGCAGCTCAGATAAGAGACCAGGTCAATGCCACGCAGAGTTCTAGCAGCAGACACATCTCTACAACAACTGTTAGGAGGAGACGGTGTGCAGCAGGCCTTCATGGTAAAATAGCTGCTAGGAAACCACTGATAAGGACAGGCAACAAGCAGAAAAGACTTGTTTGGCTAAAGAACACAAGGAATGGACATTAGACCAGTGGAAATCTGTGCTTTGGTCTGATGAGTCCAAATTTGAGATCTTTGGTTGCAACCACCGTGTCTTTGTGCGACGCAGAAAAGGTGAACGGATGAACTCTACATGCCTGGTTCCCACTGTGAAGCATGGAGGAGGAGGTGTGATGGTGTGGGGGTGCTTTGCTGGTGACACTGTTGGGGATTTATTCAAAATTGAAGGCATACTGAACCAGCATGGCTACCACAGCATCTTGCAGCGGCATATTATTCCATCCGGTTTGCGTTTAGTTGGACCATCATTTATTTATCAACAGGACAATGACCCCAAACACACCTCCAGGCTGTGTAAGGGCTATTTGACCAAGAGGGAGAGTGATATGGTGCTACGCCAGATGACCTGGCCTCCACAGTCACCAGACCTGAACCCAATCGAAATGGTTTGGGGTGAGCTGGACCGCAGAGTGAAGGCAAAAGGGCCAACAAGTGCTAAGAATCTCTGGGAACTCCTTCAAGACTGTTGGAATACCATTTCAGGTCACTACCTCTTGAAGCTCATCAAGAGAATGCCAAGAGTGTGCAAAGCAGTAATCAAAGCAAAAGGTGGCTACTTTGAAGAACCTAGAATATAAGACATATTTTCAGTTGTTTCACACTTTTTTGTTAAGTATATAATTCCACATGTGTTAATTCATAGTTTTGATGCCTTCAGTGTGAATACAAAAATCAATTAACGTGTAATGTAATACTCAGTAGGCGTCCCTATATAATAATGAAAGAAGTCACAGTGAATTACAGGGCGCTAAAAAACAAAACAAAAAATATTTTATTCTGAAACGTGCTAAAATATATGGGTAGAAAAACGCCCTCAATATGTGATATTGGCGAAATTGAAAAGAGCCACTCACATATCAATGATACTAATGCACAAACACATGTGCTAAATTCAGGGCACAAAGTTGGAAAGTGTGACCTGGGGACAATATCATAACAGGTTGCAGACTCTCTTATTTAGTCTGATAACCTCATTACCAAGCACAGCCAACGTGCCTTAGTAAAAAAGGTGTTGCCTCGGAGCAACAATGTAGCAGAATACTGGTACAGTGTTGCAAACCAGTATTCCTGCGCTCCGAGCAACACACAGTTGCCTTTGTCGATGTGGCTTTAAATTATAATAGCTAGTGTACGCTCGACGCGTTTCTGGGTATTAGTACACCCTCATCAGGAGCCCATATGCTACTAGCATTAGATGCCAACTTTCAAACATTCAGACAAACAAACATAGAAAGCAACGCGCCAACCACCTCTATCTGTGGCGGCGCCTCCGGCACTAGTGCGGCCGTAATGCGGCCGCCGAACATGCCCTGTATAAGAGGAGGAAGCTCCACCCCCATAATATCGATGCCAACCAATCAGCCGTCACCCGCGCCAGAGATATCGGAGCGCAAAAACCAGACTACTCCCATAGGCAGGTGAGGGCTGACAACAACTATGATTGGCAGAGAAAGGAAATGTGTCAATTTAAATGGGACCAATCGGCGGTTTACATCGCTGTCAAACCACAGCGGCATCATAGCAGAGATGAGTAAGAGGTCAGGATATACCTCACTGACAGTTGGTAATCTGTCAGCCATAATAAACGTTGATAATGATAGACTGCACCATACACAACCAGACCATTCCTCACAAATTAAAGATTCATGACACCATGGCATTAATCCCCTGGTCAAACAACCTTAGTTATTAATACTGGATGTCCTATATCTCATATAACAAATAAGATGGTACGGGGCTAGTTAGTATATTATAGCCTACTAAACCCAGCAGATACATCTTAGATGGTACGGGGGCTAATTAATGTACTGTAGCCTACTAAGCCTAGCGGATACAACGTCACAGGGTCTGAACTAATAGATCTCCCTATGATCAAAGGAAGCACACAAAGGATATGTGATCGTTTAGCCCATCAGGGCGCACAGTTCTCAAACGAAATATCCATTGAGCCTCCTTTTGTAGGAGGCGTTTGTCCAAATCACCTCCCCTGGGAGAGGATCTCACAACCTCCAGACCCTGAAACTGTAGCAAAGTGTCATCAGAAGCATGTATCTCAGTCATGTGTCGGGCAATGGGAGTATCCGCACATTTCCGGATGTCCCCAAGGTGTTCCCCAATGCGTCTCCTAAATTGCCTGATTGTTTTACCCACATACTGAATACCACAATTGCATGTTGCCAAATATACCAGGCCTGTAGTTTTACAGTTAATAAATGCTCTGATATCGAATGTACGGCCAGTGCTATTGCTGGTAAACGTGCTCCCATTTTTAATTGACCCGCATGCTATACAGTTGCCACAGCGAAATGTACCCTTGGGTAAATTGGACAACCAATGGAGCGGTCGGGGTATAGGCTGATGAAGACTATGTACCAGCCGGTCCCTGATGTTACGACCACGGCGGAATGTGATAGAGGGACTACTACCTATTAATTGGCCAACATCAGGATCAGCCCGCAGGATGCCCCAGAAGTCCGAGAGCACATCTCTGACTGCAACATGTGCCTCGTCAAAATTGGCAATAATCCTAATCACCTCTGGGGCCACCGTACGTTCCCTTGGATTCAGCAATGGTGCCCTCTCACATCCCATTGCATGCTGGTAAGCCTGTTTCAATACCTGATTAGGGTAACCCCGACGTGCAAACCTCTGTTGTAGCCCATCGGCTGCCAGTTTAAAGTCCCTAAGGTTTGAACAGTTGCGCCTTAGACGCAAATATTGTCCCTTAGGGATCCCCTTTTTGAGTGCAGGTGGATGATAACTTTGCCAACTCAATAAGCTGTTGGTAGCAGTACTTTTTCTGAACAGTCTCGTACCTAGGGTACCATCCATATTCTTAAAGATGGTCAAATCCAGGAAAGTAATAGACCCTATATGGATCTCACTGGTAAAGAACAATCCCCAATCATTATGATTTAATTTCTCAACAAAGGACGTGAAAGAGGTCTCATCCCCTTGCCATAAAATCAGGACGTCGTCGATATATCTCAACCAGATGACAATCGACGCCGTCCATTCCACGAGATTGTCATCAGACAAGATGTCACGTTCCCATCTCCCCAAATAGAGGTTGGCGAATGTCGGGGCACAGGGGCTGCCCATGGCGACTCCCTTCAACTGATGATAGAACTTATTATTGAACAGGAACGTGTTGTGTTCCAGAATAAATCTCATCAGCCGAAGGACAAACTCACCATGTTGGCGCAAATGAATACCTCTCTCCTGTAGATACAATTCAACTACTTCACATCCTTTTTGATGGGGAATAGAACTGTAAAGTGCCTCCACATCCAAACTAGCCAGCATGACATCAGAGTCAACTTGAATACCCTCGATACGTTTAATAACATCCATTGTATCACGCACGTATGAAGGTAATGCTGTAACAAAAGGACGTAGAACTTGGTCTACGTACGTGCTAATTGGATGCGTCAAACTGTCACTACCAGACACAATGGGCCTGCCCTTCAAGGGGTGCAGGCCCTTGTGTATTTTGGGTAAGCAATAAAAGCATGCTACTAGTGGATGTGGAGGTAACAGAAAGTTGAACTCAGCCTTGCTGATCAGCTTTAACTGCAAGGCATTCAATAGAATGGAGTTCAACTCCCGCCGATCTTGTGGTATAGGATTAGAGGGGAGGATACCATAACATAGGGGATCCGAGAGGATGTTGAGGCAAATATCCGTATATTCCTGAGACCCCATAATCACTATATTGCCCCCCTTATCGGAGGGTTTAATCACCACCGAATGGTCAGTCTCAAGTGTCTTCAACGCTTCCATCTCCTCAAACGGCATATTTGGATGAGCCCATCTGGTCCCCTCCAATGTCCTCAATCTCTCAGTTACCACTTTCAGGAAGATATCGCATGGGGTATTATCTCCTATAGGTGGATTTTTGGTCGATATAGGCTTAAGGTTAGTAAAAGGGCCTTCTCCACTACCCCTGTTACCTTCCTCCCACAACTCGGCTAGTAATTGTACATCAGCAAGATCTTCCATATTGATCCCCAAGGATTCACACTGAACTCTGTTGTGTGTTGCGAAAAATTTTTTCCATTTTAATTTACGGATAAATAAATGCAAGTCTTTCACCCATTCAAACAGATTAAATCGATTTGTGGGGGCTCTTTTCAATTTCGCCAATATCACATATTGAGGGCGTTTTTCTACCCATATATTTTAGCACGTTTCAGAATAAAATATTTTTTGTTTTGTTTTTTAGCGCCCTGTAATTCACTGTGACTTCCTTCAGTGTGAATACACAATAGTCATGAAAATACAGAAAACTCTTTGAATGAGAAGGTGTGTCCAAACTTTTGGTCTGTACTGTATATATACAGTATATATTGTGGTAATGTGTACAGTATATTTGTGGAGGAGGTTGTGTGTATCCCACCTAGATACCTCAGCTGGGTGAGATAAATGAAGTCCAGAAAAGCTGCACTCATAACATAGTAGTTGTATGGGCTGTATTTTATTTGGACTGAGAGGTAGGTTTGGCAGTGGGACTTTTCAGTCCATACACCTTTCCACTGCACATATTCCCTTTAACATGAGGTGATTGCAGGTGAGGCGGTTTGTCATAATTAATGAGAGATAAAACAACCCTCAGTGTATGAGTCTGGAGGACAGGAAGTGACCCAAGAGAAGTTGAAAAGAAAGCCTGCAGAGGCTCTGTGTGTTCACTGCCAGGAGGGCTGGGGGGGGGGCACAAGGCTGTGTGAAAGCCTGAGTTTTGGGGGGCCCCAAAGCGACACCTAAGGAAAGAGATGTTGCACAATCAGAGTCGGGAGGACTCTTGGACCACATCTTCCCCAAGGTATTGGTGTGGTCACAGCCAGGAGGGCTGTGGGATCGTGATCACTTAAGGTTGCACTTTGGTCACAGCCAGGAGGCTGCTCGACCGTATAGCTGAGTAAAGCCGGATCTCAGCCCATGTGTGAACTGCATCCTAGAGGTCAGTAAGGTGGAACTATATGTTATGTAGACCCTAGATAGACATATGTTTGTTTTGTATTTGTGTTTTGTGGTGCTGTCACCTCATATCACAAAGTGACGTTAACGGTGTGATCATCTGTACTGCTGAAGAGACAAAATAAAGCATTCTGTGGACTTTGAATCCCAACTGTCTGAGAGAAGTCTGATATTGCCGACCCCCTGTGAGAGAGCTATCCCTTATAATATATACTGATGACCTATCATCAGGATAGATCATCAATATCAGATAGGTGGGTGTCCGACATCCCAAAAGGAGGTGGCAGTCCATGTGTCGGCTCCTCTGCAGTGGCGGCATAGTGTAATTACAAGTACTCACTCCATTCAAGCGAATGAACCAAGTACTTGTAATTACACTGCACTGCAGAATCGTCCGAGATGAATGGCAGTGTAATGGAGTGTCACCTCCTCTTCAAACAGCTGATCAGCGGAGGTGCTGGGTGTCAGACCCCCACCAATCAGATATTGTTGGCCTATACTGTCGATAGGTCATCAATATATATGGCACAACCACCCCGTTAAATGCTTGTCAGAAAGAGCTTACCTCTTCTATATACAAATAATAATCTTAAACATTATTATTTTTTTTTTTTTTTTATTTACAGAATTACCCCTAGATCTTTTACATAAAAAACACATAGTGGCCAAAATTGGAAATTCGGTTTTGATAGGACGTTTGGGTCTTTCTACCACCCTAACAAGAATTTTAGTACTTGGGTCCCCCATGTACGCCTCAGAGACATTGCCAGGGTCTTTAAAAATATATGTTTTGCATGCCTTATTTTACGACCCAGTAATAGTACCGCCCTTTTGTGCCCCACACAGTAATAGTGCCTCCATACAGTGTCCCTCATTTTAGTAATGTCTTTTGTGCACCAGGACCCTATAAACAGTGCCCTCTTTGCATCAATTGAACAATAAACCACACTCATCTGACACCATTTTACAACTAAATCATGTACATACAATGTAAACTGTGCCTACTGCATAAACATACAAATAAGGGAACTGCGGACAAGCGCCATTAGAACTCTGTAGGCTGCTAGAATCAGGAGTGGAGAAAACTAGTGGAGTGAATGATTCTCTACAGCTTATGGAGAGGCCTCAGCTCCCTGCTGGGTACCAAGCACTTTGGGGGAGATTTATCGAACTGGTGTAAAGTAGAATTGGCTTAGTTTTCCATAGCAACCAATCAGATTCCACCTTTCGTTTTCCAAAGGAGCTGTGAAAAATGAAAGGTGGAATCTGACTGGTTGCTATGGGCAACAAAGCCATTTCTGCTTTAAACAGGTTTGATAAATTTCCTCCTTTGTGTTTAGCAGGTGCCATGCCATGGGGAGAACAAGGGTTGGTTCTAGCCCGATATGTTTTATATTTCTCCATTCTGTATCTGCAGTCCCACCCTACACTCTGTCCTTCATTCGGCGCAGGCGCAGTGAGTGCTGCTGGCTGCCAGCTTCCTCACTGCGCCTGCGCCGAATGAAGGACGCACGGCGCAGGCACGGGATTTACAGCACAGACAGGGCCGGCAACAGATAGAGCGAGCTGCCTGGCCCTGTCAATCAACAGTGAAGAGGCGTTACTGAAGGTGGGGAAACGGCGCCTCTAGGAGCAGGGTTACCGCCGCCTGCTCCTAGCAGGCTAATTTACATAATACAAAAGTTAATTTTTAACAAAAACGGGGACACTAATAATAAAATGGCTAACATATTTGGTATCAGGTGACATTTGCACATTGCAAATGTCATCCTGTTTGATAGGGTCAAAATTGATGACAGAAACCCTTTAAGTTGTGTGTATACTGGACCTGCACATACAGATGTGTCCACCATTAACTCTTCTTGAATTTGGTTAGGGAATTTCTCATGAAAAAAAAAATCTATATAATATCACAAAATCATATTGATGTAAATCATATCGATATTCACTTTTGGGACGTCTTCCCACAGCGATCCTAGAGCTGCAATTACCTATGTGGACAGAGTTGCCAAATACTACTCATTGCCACTTTGTCCAGCCTGAAGAAGGAACATTGAATCCAAAAGTTGATATTGGCTACTATTTTACCGTCACTATTATGAAATTCTGATGAAATGGGGATAACATTTGAACTTTCCCGGTCCTTTAAGCCACACATCCAAACCCTCACCACCTGCCGTTTTCAACATGTAATCTCTGATCCTCACAGGACCTCCTCCTCTGTTCTCCTCTCATCTGTTCTTCACACAATCGACTACAAGATTTCTCAAGTGCCTCTCCAATACTCTGGAACTCATGACCCCAACACATCAGGCTCTCCCCAACATCCAAACCTTTAAGAGTGACCTGAAAACCCACCTTTTTTGGAAAGCCTACCATCTTCATTGGAGCATGCTGCTACAACACAGCCAGTTGAGCAGCCTATACCCTCACCTACTGTGTTCTCCCCTTCCCTTGTGGACTGTAAGCACTTTAAAAAGTTTAACATACTGTTTCATATTATTCTGTTTTTTGATGTGACTGGTCCTGTGACAGCAAGATCTAGAACTGGCACCTACTACTCTGTCATACATGCAACTTACATCAGAACCATTAGGTGGTCACACATAGATTTATATAGGATAAACATCTCGTGACCAGGGGCGGTCTTGGGCACCACGTGTGTGGGGGGCGTGTCATTGGGGGGGGAGTGTCATCAGAGGGCGTGTCATCAGGGGCGTGAAGCGTCATTGGGGGGGGCCCTGGACATAACTTCGCTTAGGGCCCCAGAAATGCCAAGACCGCCCCTGCTCGTGACACAGTATTGTGAAAGCTGGTTATCTCGTGCCACTCATCTCTGGATATGTTGAGCAACGAGAAAAGGTAAGGATTGACATCTCTTAACTGTGAGCTAATGTATTTTCAAATTGGTTTAAAACCTAAGTAACGTAAACACTCAAGCTAAGATATCCTGGAATAATAAACCCCATTGGGCCCCACACGCCCTAGCCTTCTACGTTAGGATGAACCCCTACTATTCAATGGACGAAAGTCCATGAAAAATCCTTCTCTTGATTACATGGTGATTGATTGCTGGTACTTCAGAACCTAATATTCTTCCCTTAGCATTTGAATTATCCTAAATATCTATCAATGTTTTTGCAAGAGGTGCATAAGTAACCATCCCAGGTCTGGCCATGGTGTATGTGAGTCCTGAAGAAACTGAGTAATTGAGGACTCCTGTCTACCACTCCAATTTTGGATTAACAAATATAAAACATGTTTACCCAGATCACTATGCCCATCCACGTGGGCCCAGGCACCTGTCAAGGTTTGTCTGGGGCTGATACCAGCCTGCTCTATTCTGTAAGGAATCCCTCAATTATTTTAAGGGCATAGCATTTGAGTGCATTCAGTCCAAATGCATGTGCAGTTGTAAATCACAAACAACATCTTCACCAGACTTTTTCTCATATAAATGTTATCATAACACATCATTGCAACAATATAAATGATCCCTGTTGTACATTTTTTAAACCCCTAAGACTACTTTCACACTATCATTTTTGCTGGATCCGGCAGGGTTCGGCAAAAACGCTTCCGTTACTGATAATACAACCATCTGCATCCATTATGAACGGATCCAGTTGTATTATCTTTAACATAGCCAAGACGGATCCGTCATTAACACCATTGAAAGTCAATGGAGGACGGATCCGTTTCCTATCTTGTTCCGCATTCCAAGACGGATAGCAAATGTTTGCTCTCCGGTCTGGGAACGCAACTAAATGGAATGGAATGCGTTTCGGAGCACTCCGTTCTGTTCAGTTCAGTTTTTTCCCAATTGACAATGAATGGGGACAAAACTGAAGCGTTTTTTTCCAGTATTGAGCCCCTATGACGTAACTCAATACCGGAAAACTTAAACGCTAGTGTGAAAGTAGCCTAAGCTAGCAGTAGTTCCGCTGAAGTTATGAAGGGGCGCCTCTTCATTACTTTGGCAGATCCTCCGTCAGTTCTAGATGTAAGACTAGCTGTTTTACATTTAGACCTTTTTCTACGCCTAAAACAAGCATAAAAAATAATGAATGAGATGGGCCTGATGGCATTTGTGAACAGCAGTTTTCAGCTCTTTCCACATATTCTCAATTGGATTCAGTTCTGGACTTTGACTTTCTAAGACCTAGATACGTTTATTTTTGAACCATTCCATTGTAGATTTTGCTTTATGTTTGGGATCATTGTCTTGTTGGAAGATAAATCTCCTAGTCTCAGGTCTTTTGCAGACTCCAACAGGTTTTCATCCAGAATGGTCCTGTATTTGGCTCCATCCATCTTCCCATCAATTTTAACCATCTTCCCTGTCCCTGCTGATGAAAAGCAGGCCCAAACCATGATGCTGCCACCACCATGTTTGACAGTGGGGATGGTGTGTTCAGGGTGATGAGCTGTGTTGCTTTTAAGCCAAACATATTGTTTTGCATTGTTTCCAAAAAGTTCGATTTTGCTTTCATCTGACCAGAGCACCTTCTTCCACATGTTTGGTGTGTCTCCCAGGTGGCTTGTGGCAAACTGTAAACAAGACTTTTTATGGATATCTTTAAGAAATGGCTTTCTTCTTGCCACTCTTCCATAAAGGCCAGATTTGAGAGTGTTCGACTGATTGTTGTCCTATGGACAGACTCTCCCACCTCAGCTGTAGATCTCTGCAGTTCATCCAGAGTGATCATGGGCCTCTTGGCTGCATCTCTGACCAGTCTTCTCCTTGTGTGAGATGAAAGTTTAGAGGGACAGCTGGGTCTTGGTAGATTTGCAGTGGTCTGATACTCCTTCCATTTCAATATGATCGCTTGCACAGTGCTCCTTGGGATGTTTAAAGCTTGGGAAATCTTTTGGTATCCAAATCCACCTTTAAACTTCTCCACAACAGTATTACGGACCTGCCTGGTGTGTTCCTTGGTCTTCATGATGCTCTCTGTGCTTTAAACAGAACCCCGAGACTATCACAGAGCAGGTGCATTTATACGGAGACTGGATTAGACACAGGTGGATTCTATTTATCTTCATCAGTCATTTAGGACAACATTGGATCATTCAGAGATCCTCAATGAACTTCTGGGGTAAGTTTCCTGAACTGAAAGTAAATGGGCTGAATAATTTTGCACGCCCAACTTTTCAGTTTTATTATTACAAAAAAAGTTTAAATGATCCAATAAATTTTGTTCCACTTCACAATTGTGACCCACTTGTTGTTGATTCTTCACCCAAAATTTAAAATGTTATATCTTTTTGTTTGAAGCCTGAAATGTGGCAAAAGGTTGCAAAGTTCCAGGGGGCCGAATACTTTCGCAAGGCACTGTGTCACATATACCCATCATACATATAGTTGGGGGGGTCTCAGAAAGTGAAGATTCTACAAACTAAAAGAATTGTCTATGTTGAACTGAAGAATACAGTTAGCTCGATGAATTCAATTACTTACAATGTAATTTCCCTGTTCAAGCAAGGCAACAAATTGATATCTTATCAAGGAAAAGAATTACCTAGGAAAGAAGAAACTATTCAGTGATTCATAGCAATCAGGAGAAAAACAGACTGCAATGCAGTAAAATGTTCATTATTGTGTCACCTCATCCTATTAAAATCACTCCCATCCCTTAAGGGTAATGAACACACAATTTATTATAGTTATTAAAGATACACCAAATTCTGAGGATTTAAAACCAAATGCAATGGTTCCAAAACGTCCAATGAACTACATTAGTGTGTAGACTGTATGAAAACCACATGTACTGTGGACAGCTCATGTCTGTAACTGAACATCAACTAATGTATAGTGGAAAATGTAAGGAATCCAGGCTGCACATAAAGTTATCACTCCTACTCAAACTAATCATAGTTTGAAGACACATATGGACAGAGTGTATTGAACATATATATTCCCAATCATAGGGATGCATCTATAGACATCAGATGGCTTCATGTATATAGATGTAGTGGTCCCTCAAGTTAAATATTAATTGGTTCCAGGACAACCATTGTATGTTGAAACCATTGTAAGTTGAGTAATCGGTTCCAAATCCCCACAATGTCATCCAAGACAAGAGAAATGAAGATTTAAGAAAAATAAGCAGATAAGTAAGAGATATAAAACAAGTCCTTACATATAACAGTCAGGAATGGCTGATAACGAGCAACTAATCCAGCTATTTTACCAGAGAAGTGGCCTTAATTGGTTGGATCTGAGTCTGAGACATTGTATGTTGAGTCTAGTTTCAACTTATGATGGGTCAGAAAAGACCATTGGGGGGGGCAGAGCTAACCGTGGACTGTGATGGCAGCTTGAGCTCGCTGTTCCTCACATAAGCTGCTGCTCAAACCAGCACAACGGAACACCCAGCTATCAAACATGGTGAAATCCAACAGGGACTGAGCAGAAGTCCGGCTGAGTACACCCAAAGTTGGAAAAAGCCAGTCCGACATGAAAAAATATCTTAAAAGAAGAGGCACATCTCCGGGAGGTGGAGGCAAGATGGCGCCAAATGCTACAAAGCGCCAAACAGAACATGAGGACACATATGGAGAAAGCTCATGTGCAATGTCTGACGGTACAGGAGAAGCAGATGACTTGCCTTTATCAAGATCCTTCTTCAAGAAGACCCTTTCTAAAGCCCTATCACCCTTACAGAGAGACGTGGCGGACATAAAGACTGAGGTAAAGCAGATTGGGCATACGGTGGTGACATTAGAAGAATCTCACTCGGCAGTGATCCAGCATCGCGCTGCGGTGCAAACATTACTTACTTCTTACCAAGACAACATAAATAATGCCCTCATGCAAATAGAGGATCGAGAGAATAGAAGTAGGCGCAAAAACATCCGCCTGAGAGGCATATCTGAGGACATAAACAACGATGCCTTACCCCTAGCGATCGCCGCCATTTTCTCTTCGCTAGTAGGCCCAGAAAAAGCCCAGGGGATTATAATTGAACGCGCTCACAGGGCGCTATGCCCAAAGCCGCCTTCGGGCAACCCACCCAGGAATGTCATATGCGGCCTCCTTAACTATCTGGATACAGCGGCCTTACTTAAAACTGCAAGAGACACCAAGGATTAAATATATGAAGAAGCCAAAATCCAGGTCTTCCGAGATCTTGCGCCCAGCACGCTTGCCAAGCGCCGCATTTTAAAACCGCTCACAGACGGGCTAGCTACAGCCAAATGATGGAATACCTCAGGGACAGATAACTTTAACATAATCACTTTTCCCTAATTTCAAGGGATCTTATTGCTCTACCTGCGTCTCCCTTTCACCTACACACATACCTTTCTACTTTCTACTTTCTTTTCTATTACTTTTGGGATTCTCAGTCCCTGATCTTTCTCCTCTTATTAGCTTTGATATTCTTTATATATTTTGCCCGCCTATTACTCCCACATCTCAACCTAATCTTGCTGGGTATAAGTGATGAAGGGGTAAGATCACTACTTCTCTCTACGATAAGTCAGGTTAATAGTTTGTCTATATGATTACAGGCTCCCTGTCCCTGAGACAAGAACTCATAGTTTCCACTCTCACTAATCCTGCCAAAAGGTTTACGCTTTGCATATCTTATGTACTGTTATTTAACATATCTATCCCTATAGGGAATTTTATTCTTATGTCATTTAATTGAGCAGTATGCTATTTGGTGGATAATGGTCTCCAGGTTTTCCATGCAAGGAGTTTTCTCGCCGATTTATGATACCACTAGCAGGGAAGGCAGTGGATACACTAGAAGCTCTATGTATAACGTTGCAATATGTTCTGACATTCTTGTATTTTATGTTTTTTAAATGTTTAGTGTTCATGCTGATGGTGCATCCCAAACCGATCTGACTAGGTTCAATCTGAGACAGGGTGATGGTTGAACTGTGAGTCTTATCGCACAATGTGAACGGATTGAATATCCCACAAAAAAGGCGACAATTATAAGTATACTTCAAAAATACAAAGCAGATATTTATACTCTTTCAAGAGACGCATTTCCACCATAACCATATCCCCAGATTACCGAATACACGATACTCACAATGGTATCACTCCACACATACTAGTGATTCAAGAGGTGTCTCCATAGCTATCAAAAATACTCTCCCTTTCAAGCTTTTTAAATCTTTCATAGACACAGAAGGAAGAATCTTAATCATACAAGGCACATTATATGGCACTAAGCTAACTATTGCAAATCTTTATACCAAATCCCTTGGACAATCTCGGCCTTGAATACCCTTAAGACATATGCAGAAGGAGTAATTACCCTGGTAGGAGACTTGAATGTAGCTCTGGAACCTTCTTTAGATACATCCCCAGTATCAATCAAGTTCTCCATCAGGAAACTAAACAAACTTAAAGTTGCTTTGGCTGATGCGCATTTGGTTGATATGTGGAGGATGACCCATCCAACAGAGAAAGTTTTCACCTTTTTTTCATCAGTACACAATTCGTATCATTGAATTGATTACCTTTCCATGACTGACTCACATGTTCAATCAGTACGCAAAATTGAGATAGGAGAAATGATAGCTTCTGACCACGCCCCTATAATAATGACCATTTCCCTAAAATGTCTTCCCTTAAAGGCTTGGACATGGAAACTAAATGATACATTACTCGAATCACTAAAACACATTAATGATCTAGGGGAAAAATTAGATGAGTTTTTCCAACGCAATCTTGACCCATCCATACCTGCCCTTTAGATTAGGAAACCCATATGGCCTCCATAAGAGGCTAATTAATAGCCTTAGGATCCTATGTCAAAAAAATGCGCACAAAAGAACTTAACTCTTTACTAGCCCAAATCCATGCTTTGGAGAAGCTGCATAAAGGTTCCAAATCAGATCTGCATCTTAAGGAGCTCACTAATCTGAGAAATAAGGTGAAAGGCCTCCTTAACATCCGAGTGGCGAAATCCCTTCAACAGATGCAATATAAATTCTATGCACATGGCGATAAAGGAAACAAACTTATGTCACATCTGATTGAACAGAAAAGAGAAAAAACATTTATTTCAGCTATAAAATCTCCAAACTCTCAAAGACTAACCTCTACCCCATTGATAGCCAAAGCTTTTCAGGAATATTATGCCAATTTATACAAGCTAAAAGACCACCCTTCCACAGAAGGTCACACAACCACCCCCTCTTTAACAATGATCAAGTCCTTTTTGGACTCTATTAACACCCCTTGTTTAACAGAGGAGGACCGGACAGCTTTGGTAGCCCCCTTCACTAGTGCAGAACTGGAAAAGGTCCTCCACTCTATACCATCTGCAAAAAATCCAGGGACGGTCTCCCTATCTCATACTTTAAGAAATTAAAACAACATCTACTGCCCCACTTTCTGCAAGTATGTAACTCTCTTCTAACAGGTGCTACCCTTCCTCCTCAAGCGTTACAAGCACATATAACGGTACTTCACAAGGCCGGGAAGGACCCAGAAATGTGTCGCAACTACAGGCCCATTTCTCTATTGAATTGCGACCTCAAATGGTGGTCAAAGTTATTGGCCTAACGTATAGCTACTTACTTGCCTAAACTCATAGGACCAGAACAAGTAGGTTTTGTACCAGGTAGAGAAGGGAAGCACAATGTGTGGAGAGTGGTTCATGCTGTATTTATACAGCTAAGCAGAAAAAGATACCCCTTCTCCTAATAGGGACAGACGCCGAAAAGGCATTTGATAGGGTTAATTGGTTGTTCATGGCAGAAACACTTAAAAAACTTAATTTTCCCTCCCAATTTATCTCAGACATTTTTTTCCCTATATTCTAAACCATACATACATCTCCACCCACCATTCAACATTGGTTTTCCAAAATACAACAAATCAACAGGATGGAAGAGCCGGCAGGATGGAAGATGAAAAATAGAACACAGTATCTACAGATATGGATCGATCATCCTTTACAGCCTTGGATCGATCATCTGAACAAAGGAACTACTTGATTCGCTAGTGCATGTTTTGGTAGATAAATATTGTACTTCTAGTTCATGGTTAATTGGTTGTTCATGACAGAAACACTTAAAAAACTTAATTTTCCCTCCCAATTTATCTCAGACATTTTTTCCCTATATTCTAAACCTTCAGCACAAGTAATGGTCAATGGCACCTTTTCAGACCCCTTTTTAATCACTAGTGGAACGCGCCAAGTTTGCTCTTTGTCTCCATCTCTTTTCATCATGTGCATGGAAATGCTCCTGTCCAAAATTAGAAAGTCAGAAAAAATTCAAAGCCTCACTGTTGGACAGTATACCCACGCCACTGTGGCATTCGCAGATGATCTACTTCTACAAGTTACAAACCCTGAAACAGCCTTCCCGGAAATTCTCAAGATATTTGCTCAATATGGGGACATATCTCATTTTAAGATTAATTACTCAAAATCTGAAGTATTAAATATCACAGCTGAGTCCAGACTTTTATCCAAACTCAAATCATCATCTCCTTTTCATTGGCCTACCTCGGCAATTAAGTACTTAGGTATAATGATCACAGCTGATCCTTCCCGCCTATTTAGCTTAAATTATACTCCACTACTCTCTAAGATCAAACATCAACTGGAGAATATGACAATACCATAGGTATTCTGGTTTGGCAGGAAAAACATATTATCCACTTATATCCTCCCACAAATCCTATATACATTACAATCCCTCCCGATCCATATTCCTTCCAAATATTTCTCGCAATTAAGAAGTATCTTTACATCCTTCCTCTGGAAGACCAGAAGGCCAAGATTAGCTTACTCCATACTCTCACAAAAAAAGAACCTAGGGGGCATCTTCCTCCCGAACTTAGCTTTGTATTATAAGGCTATCCAATTGGCCAGATGGTCATTACTGGCCAACATGAATATAAACACTCCTCACCTAGACATTGAAAGAAAATTGCTAGGCTCCCAATTATTCAATTGACAAAACAGGTAACCACACCTAATGCAAAGGTTGTAAGCGCCATGACGAAAGGAATGATGAGAACCTGTCACCTAACAGAGATACTTCCTCACTCTCAGGGAAACATATCCAAACTAGCCCCATTATGTGTTCTTCCTTCATGGGTAGACAAAACCGATCAACACGCTTCAAAATGGTGGTTAGCTTTGAAATCCTACCGAATACACGATATGTCAGGCACAACAAAACTGATATCTTTATCGGATCTTACTCTGACAGGGGAGTTAACATCCCCTACAATAATCCAATCACTGGATTTCAAACATACCCTCCAAAAATTTCACAAATCTATCTCCTCGCCCATTCCTGACCCCACATGGCTGGAAAACTTTGCTATACTCCCAGAATGTCCAAAGAAACTCACCTCCTTAATATAAAATAACCTTTTAAAAGATTCCGCATCACCTAAGCCATACAATATATCATATTGGGAAAGGGAACTAAACAGAACCTTTTCACCAAAAGAGACAGAATACATCCTCACACATGCTAGCGGATTTTCCAGGTGCATCAGGTTACAAGAAAATTCATATTAAACGGTCACCAGATGGTATAAAACACCTGAGTTTCTGCAATCCATTGGCCTTTCTCCTTTTGATAATTGCTGGAGATGTGGCAGTGGGAAAGGCACCATTTTTCATTTGTGGTGGCCTTGCCCTTTAATCACCAAATACTGGTCGGATGTGGAAGCAGAGATAAACAGAATATGTACGCTGTCATTAAAACTCACAGCAGAATTGGTCCTTCTATGGTTGCCATTATCTAATTTCACTCCCTCCAAAAACAACTTAGCCACACATTTGCTGTCGGCTGCCAAATTTTTAATCCCAACTAAATGGAAAGATACATCTCCACCCACCATTCAACATTGGTTTTCCAAAATACAACAAATCAACAGGATGGAAGAGCCGGCAGGATGGAAGATGAAAAACAGAACACAGTATCTACAGATATGGATCGATCATCCTTTACAGCCTTGGATCGATCATCTGAACAAAGGGACTACTTGATTCGCTAGTGCATGTTTTGGTAGATAAATATTGTACTTCTAGTTTCAGCCACACTTTGGTCGGATACACGATTCATTAGATATGAAGGGGGTCCACTATTGGTACGGATTTTGTTTTTATTTTGTTTTATTTTATTTTACCTTATTCTATCTCACTTTATGTTACTTTATTCAAAGTTACATGTTTGTTTTTAATGCTGTTACACATTATGATAAGCACTTACTGTAGTAGAGGAGCCTTCTCGCTCAGCAAATGTGTAATTCCAAAATTATGCTTATATCTCCACACTTTTAGACAAACAAGGTTTGCATAATATCCTTGTCAACTGTATACGAAACATTGTCTATTTCATTAGATCATAGTCATTTTCTGAGTGATGTTACACTCTTTTCATTGTAGATTTGCTATGTAATTGTTCATCTACAATAAATAAAAAGAGATTACATAAAAAAAGAAAAGACCATTGTATGTTGAAAATTTTGTATCCTGAGGCCATTGTATTTTGAGGGATCACTTTATTAGCCTGTGTATATGAACAAGCAAGTGGAAAGAAAATCTGATTCTAAACCCACCAAGACCAGGGCTTGGGATGAATAGAAATATTGAGTTCCATATGTATGAATTATAAAAGTAATTCTAAAGAGCAGGTTACAGTAGACTGAAGTTGGTTAAGGACTCCAATTTTTTAAGAAACCAACTTAATATGTTGCAACATGCTGGCAAAAGCCTTTATGGGATGCAATGCACAACCACTGGGTGGCCACACGTATAGGGTAACACAAAATTGCAAAATCATGTTTTGTTTTTTGTTTTTTTAAGTTGGGCTTCATACTGACACATACTGTAAATCAAGACATGTACAGCCAAGAGAGAAAGTAACTAGGGAGGGACACAGCTGTATGATGAGACACAAATGTTTAGCACTTAGAATCTGGATTCTTACTCACCAACCATCTATAATCAAAATACATTTAAGACAGTCCTCCACCTCTTAGAGCTGCCTTCAGCTATCACTTCACTGTAGTTAAAGGGAGTCTTTCACCTGTTTTTCACCAATATAACTAACAGCAGTGCCCACAGAATATTGCAGACACATCCCAGACATACCTGTGAGCACTGTGTGTCTGTATTACAGTACATGTCCAGAAAAAGCACTTTTATTCTGCAGGAATGCACACGGAGTAACTTCGGTTTTTATTTTGCGGACCCATTGAAGTGAATGGTTCCGCATATGGCAGCAAACAAAAAAACAAAAAAACAGAACAGACGCGGAAAGAAAATACGCTTGTGTGCATAAGCCCTAATAATGTGTACTCCTGCTGACCTACAGTCATTCATTAGTATCTCAGCTATCTTGGATTTTCTCCTGTCTAGCCAGACATTTTGGAGGAGATTCCTTGAGATTGGTGTTTAATACAGGAATCTTAAACTGAAGTTTGTCAACAAGTGAAAAGCACCAATTTTATTAACATGTGCATATCTTTTAAAGGGACTGAACAATCTGGAACACTGATGGCATAGTGCTAAGATATGTCACCAATGTCAGATAGGTTCATGTCCCACCTCCTATCTAGAGAACGAGGCCTCAAAAGTGAAGGAGAGAACACCGTTCAGTTATTTTCAGAAGTGCCATAGCAGTGAATGGAGAGTGCAAGTGTGGCCCACCTCTGTCGGAAATGGCCAATTCCCACAACAATAAAGGGAGGGTGGCCAAGCATGCACGGCTGTTCTCTGTTCACTTCAGGGTTCCAGTCTGTAGATAGAAACGGGTCCCAGAGGTGGCACCTATCTGACATTGATGACATTTCCTCTCGATATACCATCAATGCCCCAGAAGGGAATACTGCTGTAATAAACTTGGCATATCTTAGACTGTCCTAAAGGCAGAAAATGAGATCCATGCCTGCTATTAGCAGGCACTGATTTTCACTACAATTCGCACAATTGTCTGTTATTAGCAATTCTAAAATTGGTCAGAAAGTTGCCAACCACGCTCTCTCCCAATAAACCCTGCTAACTTTTCTGAACGTTTTAAACAGCGGCAAGAAGCAAGAAAAGTGGCAGTTTGTAGTGCAGATATAACATGTACCAGAGGCGTAGCTAGAACTGACTGGGCCCCACAGCAAATTTTTGTATGGGCCCCCCCCACACACATACACACATGCATAGCTGCACTCATACACGCACTTTCCATATACATGCGCTCACCATATACATAGACGCACTCATACACGCACTCTCTGTATACATGGACGCACTCATACACAGTCACCACATACATGGATGCACACATATACAATACACATACAGACACCCAGCTTTCCTGCTGTGCCTCTCCCCCACACTCTAATGCTTCTGCACTTGTGCCATGCAGGATAGCAGGGAAACTGGATGACATCTCATGATGTAATGTTACCCAGCTTTCCTACTGTACTCTATGTCACATGTGCAGAGACATGAGGACAGTCTGGGAAAGCTGATTATAACCCCAGTTCCCCTGACACTCACGTCACTGGGAGGTTGTGGTAATCCTACTGTTGTCCAGCATGCTCCGCATGGAAGGATCCGGCTGCAAGAATCGCGGGTAGGAAAGGGGTGGGGCTATGATAGCTCCGCCCACATCAGACCATCCTGATGCTGGGGAGAGGCGGGGGAAGTCAGCTGCTCTGACAGGGGCCCGGTTTTCCAAAGTACAGTGACTGTTCCTGGGCCCCTTCTGAGTTCGGGCCCCGAAGCAGGTGCTTCCCCTGCTTTCCTGGTAGCTACGCCACTGGCATGTACCATCATTTGCAACATTTCTAGAGCAATATACTGGCATAAATCATTGGATAAATTCCCTCCTTGCATATGTCTCTTATGCCATTTGGCCTTCTCCCCCTCTATGTGTTGGTTTACATATGTTCTCAGACATATGAGGAATGATTTGGAGAACCAGGAAGCACATTAAAGGGGTTCTCCAGAAATACTTAAATATTACTTTATTATAAATATATTCTCAAATACATTTCATTATTTATAATGGCTCATTTTGTCTGGAGAGCAATCTTCAGGGGAAATAAAATGGTCACCATCTCCACCAGCTATAGAGCTGCCTCATCTTCCTCTCTGCTCTGCTTGTTAGGGATTATGATCCTGAATACAGATGATAAGATCTTCAGCTCAGTTTATGTAGGAATGGAGTTCATGAGGAGACATGAAGCACAGAGAGGATAGTGGGGGTGTAGATAATGAGCAGCAGCACTTATTTGCACTCTCCATTACCACAGTCTGTCCCGTCTGTCCTCTCTGTTCTTCATATCTCCTCATGAACTCCATTCCTACAGAGATACAACTGAAGATCTTATTGTCTGTATTCAGGATCCTAATCCCTGACAAGCAAAACAGAGAGGAAAATGAGGCAGCTCTTTAGCTCAGTGTCCTAAAGTAAAGTAGTCCTCCTGTGATTAGAACAGGTTTTGTGTGTACTAATAGGATGGTGGCCATTTCATTTCTCCTAATGATTGCTTCCTAGATAAAATGAGCCATTAAATCTAATGGGTATTTGGAAAAGTATTTATAATAAAGTAATATTTGAGTATTTTAATTTTCTTTATTCTCAGATAACCCCTTTAATGTATTCAGCTAGTCACATTTGGAAGAGGCAAAAATGCTTTAAAAATGCAAATGCATACATGATAGGGCAAACCAATTCACCAAACATGCAGACAGTAACAGTCCTTGTAAGTTGTGTGGTTCCTACATATTTTAATCTGAATGCTTTATATAGATGTTCAGCACTTCATCTTGATTTATGTGCAGCTCATGTAGTTAAACTGGACATTAAACCGGTTACCTCATGAATACTGGTTCTAGCCACTATATGACTAGGCAGAAAAAAATATATATATATAGATAGATATACGGGTAGATATAGATATATATAAAATAGTACTTAGGCGTTGGCATTTTTTGACCGCTAGAGAGCACCATAAAAACTGCTAGTGTTTTTAGCCACAAAATGGAGAACACACAGCATTAACTGAAAACACATGCCTTTCAGAAGACATTCTAGACCTGACATTTTTTACAAAAATAAAAAAATAATTAAAAATCCAGGTAAAAACATGCCAAAAACACCTATGTATGAATCCCCCATTATACTAAATGTAATCTTTTTAGTCTACATGACTAAATCATCTACTGAGATAATCTGAATATAGGTGACATTTGTTTAATATGATAAATTGTTTTAATGAGATGAATTCATATACCTAACTGATACATAGAGAATTCATACATTAGCAACATGATTAGGCATAAGATTAAGAAAGCAATAACATTCTTGAGATACTTGCTACGGTTTAAGGATTTAGCTGCCAGATTTTATCACAAGGAGAAAGAAAGCCCATCAAAACACATAAAATAAAAGAGAAAGGTTCCCATACACTCTGCCAGACAATCCTCTCAAATGCACCAACCGAAGGAGCAACTGTTCTGGAAATTAGTCCCAATTCCAAGAGGTAAAAGAACTATAAAAAGTCAAATGTATTTTTCCTTTTTATTAATATTTACAAATAAAAAAATAAAACATTTGCAAAAAGTAAATAAATGAATTAAAAGAAGGAATAACATTAAATTAAATGAGCAACAAAAAGAAGGAATAACATTACATTAAATGAGCAACAAAAAACAAAATCTATTAGCTCTAATAATAGTCAAGTCTGAAAGTAATGAAGGTAAACCTTGTTGTTGTGTAAAAGACAGGTGCCCAGGGCTTAGCAAAAAACAAATAATGATGTCTTTCTTATATAATATATTTAATGATCTCAAGTGTCAGATGACCTTATAGTAACAAGAGTGAAGTAGGGCACACATAGCACATTATTAAAAGCATTATGCAACCAAGCTGAAGAATGAGACATTGCCAAATGAGATACCATACAAACTTTCTCAGGAAGAGAAAAGTTCTGGGTTAGGCTAAAGCTACACAGTGATCATGGTCACGCAACAGCTGTCTTGCCCAACTATCTCATGACAGATGGGCAGCCTTAGAAATGAATAGGATCGCAGCATAACTCACAAGTTTCCTGCGACCCCAGAATTGCAAAAAATCCAACCCTGCTGGATTTTTTGCAAACTCTGGAGTTGAAGTTGCAGCAAACTTGACAGTCGCACTGCAACCCCATTCATATCTATGGCTGTCCTGCTACCATGAGACAGTTGAGAAGATCAGCAGAGATTTAAATCTATTGGAGATGATGGGAAGAGTGTATTAGTTACTGTACTGATTGCATGTACAATAGGGAATATAATGCTGCAGGAATCAGTCACTCACCCAGTATCTGTGCCAACACTTATATGTAGAGTGAAGTGTGCAAAAGTGTCCAAAAGGTAAAAACATACCAAAAAAAGAGTGACAGCTTTGGGGTAAATAGGACAGTGTGTATAAGGCACAAGGGTTGTGAGTGCAGTGTAAGACAGTCATCCAACAAAGATAGTTTGTAAAGCACTCTTATCCTACTGTATATTCACATGGAGCAGTCAAGATCACTGTGAAATCGGTATATTGTATAAATTACCACAAAATCAAAGCAAAATACTGAGGTTTTATTAAATTGCAGCAAACCACTGCATTTTGCAAGATTCTGGGCGACCACATCAATAAACTATTATTTTCCTGCACCATGTAAATATACCCCTAAGGCTAGGGCTACACTGAGACTTTTTGTAGACTTTTTCGCTACTGATTTATTTTATGCACTGAATTTTGCAGTTGTCAGTTGTTAAAATCATATAGCAGTGCTACAAAAAGTCTCAGTGTAGCTTTAGCCTACGTAAAACTGCTCAAGTTGAGGAGATCATACTATACAGGAAAAATCTTAATCGGTAGGAAGGATTGTAAAGAAAATATTGCAGGTCATAAGATGAATAACTCTACTAAGTTACATGTGCCAGAATTCTGGCTCAATTTGCACCAAAAAACTGGTGTGTGGTTTTGGCACTTTTTGCAAGATTTATAATGGGTCCAGTATAAGGGGGCATAGCCTACAAAAAGGAGCATGGCTTAAAATGTGCAAAAATGTTGTGCAAAATTTTGGTCTACTGTAAGCCAACGTAGAGGGGGCAAAACAAGAGAAAGAAAGGTGACTAAGAAGTGCAGCAAGATGTTGCCAATGTGATACATTTGGCCTGACTTCTGCCTTATCGGTTTAGTTTTAAGTTGTTTAAATGTAAGACAAGAATAATAATTGTGTTCTCTAATTGAGTTCTGCCAAAATGCAAACTCATGTGTACTACAACAGGACATTCCAAGTCACCACACAACATAGAATATCTAAAAGAAAAGCTATATTAATTGCATTCCAGTTTTCTTGCCGTTACGTTGCTGCTGTCTAAACAATCTAATGTTTAACTTAGAATTATGATTTCTTTGCATACATGAATCAAATAATATAGGATCCTCACAACCCATAGCAAACCAAGAGCTTTTTACAAGAAGAATCATACTTTTCAGGTCCGTGAAAAACAGACAAAATTATTTTTCCCAAAGAAGAGATGTGCGGTGCGTATATAGGTGGGCTGAATCTGTCACATAAAGCTTAGAAAGACTGTCTGTGCAATGATGATGTTGTGAGCTGCTTACTTGCAGCTAGACATAAGACAGAATCCTGAATTCCTTTAAGGCAATTAATGCTCTAAGTTCTGCTAGACCTGTACCATCAGTGAAGGAAGGAGGTTTGCATTATGTAAGAAGCGATACACATACTGTATATAGTGTCAACATGTTACTGGGTAAAGCTAGCAGAGTGATGGACTGCTATACATACAGCATTCCTCTAAACATATCAACACTGCACACGTATGGTGGAGAAAGTAATTCTTCATGTACCACCATTTCTCCTGGTGAAGACTTGCTACCTGTTTCCCCCTGAACTCGCTAGAATAAGAAATCTGCTTGTCATAGTAATTTCATTAGAGCAAAGTTTGTGAAAGTGCAGACTGAACAATTAGTTGTTCTCCATGTGCATATATATCTGAAATCATAGAAGCATTACCTCCTAATCCAGGCCTGAGACGGTTATCATATCCATCCAGGAGTCTGTCTAAAATTCTTGTAAATATGGTGATGTTATTTTTGGCATCATCATCCACACCTTCTGCTAACACTTGCCTAGACAGAAAAAAAGATACGCCGAGGGTTAACATATCGGACGTGACTGCTAAAAGTGTATCTTTTATTGTATAATACACATAATGTAAAGACAGAGTCAGATTCAAGAAAATTTATTTTGTAAAAATTCATAAGAAGTTTTGATGAAGGAGATAAGCAGATATTGATACTTTGGAAAAAAACTGTGTGATATTCACTGGGTATGAAAACATTGTCTATTGCAAGCATCTCCAGATATATCTTAGCCAGTAAAGTGATTAAAATACATTGTGTTAAGTTCCATAATGTATGGAAAAGGAGAGTAGAATTCAGTGCTACAAATTAGGACTGGAAACAAGATAAATTGGGAGTGAATCATAATAATAATACATGATAGAATAATACAAATAATAATAATAATTATTTAAATACAGTATGTTCTTGCATATATAATTTCTGGATCTGTCTTACCAACTTGATAATGTTACTTCAAGCATTCTATTGGTTGTGCAAATTTTCAAAATAACAAAAAATGAACAAAACAAGCTTACTAAAATTAACATGAAGGTAAGCTTAGGAAGAAAACGTTGGGTATCCTGTGCTGAATCATAAAAGAAGCTAGTTACATTTAATGCTCTGGCCTCTGCTGAGTTATTTTGGGCATATTTGTTAGAAACTGCATGAATCATAAAGCCCCGTGAAAAAGGGGTAAATTATCCCTTTTGCGAAATAACATCACAGATAAATATACCATAAGCCGTGACAGAAAGAAAAACGCTTCCTTTGTATTTATCTTGCCATTATAAACCTAAACTAAACAACCAGCAGAAAGTTGACTAATAAAGCAGCCACTGTTTGTGTTGGCATTGTACACTAGCGCCACCTAGAGGGTCTTAAAACAGATCCTGACTACTTTTCCAGGGACAAGACTGTTTCTGAAAAATACTGTAGTAACTTCAGGATGGATGGCAGCAACTCCAGGCACTTCTTCTTTCTCAAACAGTTCTGCACATTGATGGGAATACAGAAAGTTGGTGAGACACTTGTATACTTCTACATCAGGACTCTATTGCTTATAGCCAAGAATCCAATCAGTGGATATAATGGACACACTCAATAAGAAGCTCTGCTCCTTGCATATAACGGCTATAGGGCACTGTGCACATGCAGCATTACTGAGTCACCCATTCTTCAAAGTAATGTGACTTTTCCAAGCATTATGCTCCAATTAGCTTTCTATTGCTAAGGGCCAGTGTCAAATATGTTTTAATTAAAATACCAAAAATGTCTAGCAGCCAGAACCCATCTAAAACAGCCCAGCAGGTAATTAGCCCAGTGCAATATAATACAACATGGAAACATTAGCTCACCTTGATGACTCCCACATCACAATGGTGACAAACAGGGCTATCCTTCTGCAAAACAGCCGCCTATTATCCATTTTGGCTTTCATAAAAAGAGTCCTGAGATAGAAAGAAACAAAAAAGAAAATTATTGGGAAGCACTTGGATAAGAAGAACATTAGGCAACCAGAAGAGCTGAAGAACTTACAGAGCATGCATGGTCCAGGTGGATCTCTACTGCATGCAAGGTCTACTATGACAATAAATGTCACAGCCACCATGGATGCAGTCTTACCATGAGCACACAAGAAAGTCCATGTGAACCATGAAGCTATTATAGCCATCTGGGTTCCGAAGGTACATGAACAAAGGTTCTGCATTGGAAAGTCCAAGGACCATGCATGGAGAGAATGCAAAAGCACTTCCTGAACCTTGAACTGAGTTCTATACACCTGGTTTAGAAGGAACATTAGAAGGTCCACAAGGACTGGGAATGAAACCCTCCCAAGCATCTTTCTGGACCATAACACTCTTACCTGGAATATCAGCCTCAGTACCATGTGCTGCCCCACTTTGACACCAAGCTCCTTGCAAACCACTATTCCTCTGCTTTACACATGTACACTACACAAGAGGGACCACAGGGTCTGCCACTGAAAGGCTGGCAAGACATAAGAGCCAAAGGAGAATGCCAGAGCACTCGACAGATCATGCATAAGCCATGGATACTACAATGTAGAGCAGAGATCCGGGCTAGACACAACCAACAAGCTGAGGCTCTGGCATCTCCAGGAGTCGCAAGTTCCTCACAATCCACCAGACACAATGATGAGGAGCCTCCTCCACAAAGGCTCATTGTTGTCTACCTGGAAGGGATGCAGGGGAGATGGTGCCAGCCCGGAGCCTGCAAGGGATGCCGGAGTTGCAGGTGCAGAGAGGCTGCAGTAGCTGAAATACATCCAGATCCTGGCTGCTATGAATGGAGGAGGGTCTGAGCGGGAGCGGGCTGCTGATGCTGCTGTGGGGGACGCGCACTACTGCTCCTTGGACGCGCACAAGTGCCGGTGCACGCGCCCAGCTCTGGGAGTCCCCTCAGCACAGCAGACAAGGATGCAGAGGGGGGAGAAGAAAGGAGCTGCACACGGTGTACGGTCTCCCACCTACATATGATGGTGATATGATGCTCCCTGCATCTAGACATCTCCTAGATCTGCAGCTGTAGCATGCTGGGGGGGGGGGGCGCCTGCGCGGTCCTAGAGCCTGCATCTCTCTGCATCTTCCAACCTACTTCATCGCTGCATCATCTATAAAGCCACCACTCCAATAAGCAGCTGCTCACCCCATAGGAGAAGAGCAAATTGCATCAAAATCCTCTTCTAAAAAGAAAAAAATGAAATAAGATATATACATATATTTTTTTTTTCATTTCATTTTTTGATGTATTACATTTATATAATGGTTACATAACTCATAAAGCAGTGCTCCACTGATCTTCTGCAACGTGTCTGATGTGTCAGCTCCCTAACTACATGGAAATCAATGGCATGATCCCATGTGGCTTGTAATATAGGTCCAGTATCATCTAGGGCTAATACACCAGGGAGACATATCCCCCCCCCCCCCCCCCCCCCACACACACACACACACACACGCTGGCTGGCTTTGTTTCAGTAGACCTGGGTCTGTTTTCTTCTTGCATCTTTTATCATGTCTTCTTTCTTGGCAGCCAGTATCCTGCTGGCTCCAGAAGAAAGTGCTTGCAGGTAATAAGTCTTCTGCATAGTCAGTCATTATCAGTATCTGGCTTCGTCACTGCGTTACAGTGATTTGGGATAACTATGCCATGATACCGTCCATTTAACCCTCCTGGAGTAGATGCACCTTTGTAGGAGTTGTGATTGTCCCCTTACTTCTGCAGCGCTCGCACAAGCATTGCTGCAGAAATCCTCTTATCGCTTCCATTTCTCTTGTTTTTCATATTCCGTGTATCATCATCACGCAGTCGGTACCGGTGTTGTCTAGGCTTCATCCTGATTGACTCCCTACAGACGTTCTACAGATGTACAATATTAGCAAGATAAAGGCTGGCAGAGGATATTTCTTGGATTTGACAGGACACGGTTCAGAGGACTACATCTAATGTTGTACGTTTTGTATCTGTCAAAGGAAAAGCAAAGCAACTATGTACCATGTATATATGTAGATATAATCCGAAATCTGATCCACATGTATTCACCATTATCATACAGCCAAGGTTAGAGTCATTTTAGCTTATAATACATTCATAACAGAATCTCCTTCCTGGGTCTGTGCTGTTTATAGATCTACAGGTATTTACTATTAAAAGAAATGAAACTGATCTCAAGAAGCACTAATTACAGGGTAAACTTAGTGTGGGGACGTCACCTATAGAATTGTCACCATATTGTATCTCTGTATTCAGCGGCGTACCTACCGCCTTATAAGCCATAGACAGTCATAGAATGAGTGGTCATCTACTACATTATCTGTAGAGTTATCACTGTGTTATCTGTGGTGTTACATAGAACTGCTGGTGATATCTACTATATTATCTGTACTCAGAGAGTTATCACTGTGTTATCTGGTGTTACATTGGACTGCAGGTGACATCTACTACATTATCTGTACTCAGAGAGCTATCACTGTGTTATCTGTGATGTTTACATCTACTACATTATCTGTATTCAGAGAGCTATCACTGTTTTATCTGTGGTGTTACATAGGACTGCACGCAACATCTATTACATTATACTCAGAGTCATCACTGTGTTATCTGTGGTGTTACATAGGACTGCAGTTGATAACTACTACATTATCTATACTGAGAGAGCTATTACTGTGTTATCTGTGGTGTTACATAGGACTGCAGGTGACATCTACTATATTATCTGTACTCAGAGTTATCACTGTGTTATCTGTGGTGTAAAATAGTACTGCAGGCGACATCTACATTATCTATACTCAGAGAGTTATCACTGTGTTATCTGTGGTGTTACATAGGACTGCAGGTGACATCTACTACATTATCTGTACTCAGATAGTTACACTGTGCTATCGGTGGTGTTACATAGGACTGCAGGTGACATCTACTACATTATATGTACTCAGATCGTTATTAATGTGATATCTATAGTGTTACATAGGACTGCAGGTGACATCCATTATATTATCTGTACTCAGAGAGTTATCATTGTGTTATCGCTGGTGTTACATAGGACTGCAGGTAACATCTACTACATTATCTGTACTTAGAGAGTTATCACTGTGTTATCTGTGGTGTCTTATAGGACTGCAGGTACCATCTACTACATTATCTGTACTCAGAGAGTTATCATTGTGTTATCGCTGGTGTTACATAGGACTGCAGGTGACATCTACTACATTATCTGTACTCAGAGAGTTATCAATGTGTTATCTGTGGTGTTACATAGGACTGCAGGTGACATCTACTACATTATTAGTATAAGTGGCCTATAACAAGGATCAGCAACCTCTGGCACTCCAGCTGTTCGGAAACTACAACTCCCAGAATCCTTCTTTCACTTCTAAAGAAAGTTACACAGACAGTCGAGTAAGTGAGCATGCTGGGAGTTGTTTCACAGCAGCTGGAGTGCCGAAGGTTGCTGATCCCCAGCTTACAATATCAGTGTATGGCAATGCGCAATGCAGTTCTGTTTGGTGCAATGTTCACATTTGTTAGGCTAGGGCTACATGGTGATCTTGAGCGTGACAGCGGTCACACATACAGTGCCTTGAAAAAGTATTCAGCCCCCTGGAACTTTTCAACCTTTTGCCACATTTCAGGCTTCAAACAAAAAGATATAACATTTTAAATTTTTGGTGAAGAATCAACAACAAGTGGGTCACAATTGTGAAGTGGAACGAAATTTATTGGATCATTTAAACTTTTTTGTAATGATAAAACTGAAAAGTTGGGTGTGCAAAATTATTCGGCCCATTTACTTTCAGTTCAGAAAACTCACTCCAGAAGTTCATTGAGGATCTCTGAATGATCCAATGTTGTCCTAAATGACTGATGAAGATCAATAGAATCCACCTGTGTGTAATCAAGTCTCCGTATAAATGAACCTGCTCTGTGATAGTCTTAGGGTTCTGTTTAAAGCACAGAGAGCATCATGAAGACCAAGGAACACACCAGGCAGGTCCGTGATACTCTTGTGGAGAAGTTTAAAGCCAGATTTGGATACCAAAAGATTTCCCAAGCTTTAAACATCCCAAGGAGCACTGTGCAAGCGATCATATTGAAATGGAAGGAGTATCAGACCACTGCAAATCTACCAAGACCCGGCCGTCCCTCTAAACTTTCATCTCAAACAAGGAGAAGACTGATCAGAGATGTAGCCAAGAGGCCCATGATCACTCTGGATGAACTGCAGAGATCTACAGCTGAGGTGGGAGAGTCTGTCCAAAGGACAACAATCAGTCGAACACTTCACAAATCTGGCCTTTATGGAAGAGTGGCAAGAAGAAAGCCATTTCTCAAAGATATCCATAAAAAGTCTTGTTTACAGTTTGCCACAAGCCACCTGGGAGACACATCAAACATGTGGAAGAAGGTACTCTGGTCAGATGAAACCAAAATCGAACTTTTTGGAAACAATGCAAAACGATATGCTTGGCATAAAAGAAACACAGCTCATCACCCTGAAGACACCATCCCCACTGTCAAACATGGTGGTGGCAGCATCATGGTTTGGGCCAGCTTTTAATAGCAGGGACAGGGAAGATGGTTAAAACTGATGGGAAGATGGATGGAGCCAAATACAGGACCATTCTGGATGAAAACCTGTTGGAGTCTGCAAAAGACGTGAGACTAGGATGGAGATTTATCTTCCAACAAGGCAATGTTCCCAAACATAAAGCAAAATCTACAATGGAATGGTTCAAAAATAAACGTATCCAGGTCTTAGAATAGCCAAGTCAAAGTCCAGACCTGAATCCAATTGAGAATATGTGGAAAGAGCTGAAAACTGCTGTTCACAAACGCTCTCCATCCAACCTCAAAGAGCTCGAGCTGTTTTGCAAGGAAGAATGGGCAAGAATTTCAGTCTCTAGATATGCAAAACTGATAGAGACATACCCCAAGCGACTTGCAGCTGTAATCGCAACAAAAGGTGGTGCAAAAAAGTATTAATGCAAGGGGGCCTAATAACTTTGCACACCCACTTTTCAGTTTTATTATTACAAAAAAAGTTTAAATGATCCAATAAATTTCGTTCCACTTCACAATTGTGACCCACTTGTTGTTGATTCTTCACCAAAAATTTAAAATGTTATATCTTTTTGTTGGAAGCCTGAAATGTAGCAAAAGGTTGAAAAGTTCCAGGGGGCCGAATACTTTCACAAGGCACTGTAAGGGCCATACATATGACTGTAGGGACTCCATATACACTATATGTCAATATACAGATGCCGGTCATCCTGTGTTCTAAGTAATTCTTATAGGGGCCATTCTATAAAAAAATGGATTTTCTTCTAACCTGTGGAAGACAGTTTAATTAATACTTATATCAGGGGCGTTGCTAGCCTAAAACATTCGGGTCTGGAATGTCCTGCCTATCAGATAGAAACAACTGTATTGCTATCCTCAGGACAGTAATACAATTGAATCTAATGCACTGGAAGAGCTGAAGGACCTGTGATGACATCACAATCATGTGATAAGTTGTAAATGCAGTAGCTGTGTAGGACCTGTAATGATTTCACCATCATGTGACCGGTGCAAGAGAGGACGGCACTCTGCAGTGAAGAGGAAAAGTACTGGGGAAGAAGCTGTGGTGAGGTCTGCTATGAATAGAGGTAAGTGAAGGGATATATTCTCAGAGGCAGAGGAATGCTGGGAGTTGTGGTTATTTAACTGGGAGTATATATTAGGGCTGAAGGGGAGGATTGTTATTTACATTCGACTGTTTGTTGGAGTGGGGTGAAGTGATGTTATTTGCATGGGACTGTCGTTTGGAGTAAGGTGGGGATGTTATTTACATACGACTGAATGTTGAGGGGGGTGATGTTATTTACATGGGACTGCATGTTGGAGGTGGCTAGGGAGGAGGTGATGTTATTTACACTGGACTGTATGTTGAAGGCGGCTGTCGAAGGAGTGATGCTATTTACATGGGACCGAATGTTTAGGGAATGATGTTATTTACATGGGATTGCATGTTGGAGGTGACTGGGGAGGGGGTGATGTTATTTACATGGGACTGTATATTGGAGGAGTTGAAGGGAGGGGAGTGATGTTATTTACATGGGATTGTATTTGGAGCGGGCAGGAGAGAGGGTGTGATGTTATTTCCATGGGATCCTATGGTGGAGGGAAATAAAGTTATTTACATGGGACTATGTATGGTGGAGAGGCTGAGGAAAAATACTTTCTAAAGGGAGGAATATAACTACAAAGGTCACTGCAGGTAGCATTAAAAATACTGTGGACACTTTATGGCCAGCATTTTAACAGTAGGGGGTAATAGCGAGGGATAGGCAAGTATTAACTAAACTGTCTTTCTTCCAGAGGTTAGAAGAAAACGCCATTTTTTTTGTTTGTTTTTTTTTAAAAGCTTTCAGAACTCTTTTAATTGGATAGCATGACTGGTACTGAAGCATGATTATTAATAGAGATGAGCGAAGTTATGAAAACTTGAATTCAGCTGCTGTGTTGAATTTCACAGAGAATTACTTAGTCAAAAAGCGCATGGGAACATCAGTTGCGTCACCCCTGATCATTAAACCTCTCAGGTGACGCATTTATCACTCATGGCAGCGTCTGAGATTAAAAATTTGGTCTTTCAGGAGTTAAAAAAATAAAAATAATACTCACCTTATCCATTTGAGCGTGAAGAGGCCGCCGCAGACTTGATTGAAGATCCTGCAAAAAATCTCTTGCGGTCCGCGATGAAGTCATCATGCTGGCCGTGTGGAGACATCATACGTCACTGCTCACGAGATTTTGCGTGGGATCTTCAATCAAGATTGCTAGTGCGGCATCTTCGGCATGGCTAGCACGCTCAAACACATGAGGTGAGTATGTTTTTTTTTTTTTCCTTACACCATTTCAGGGAAAATTGATTCATTACTACACAAGGAAATTTGGCTTCGCTCAACACTAATTATGACGCTAAAGAGGTCATGTCGCATCTCCTGACATGTCTGTTTTTGAAATTACTTGTTTTCCTCATGTAATAACAGTTCTGTGGCATCTATTCTTATAACTCTTTGTTATAACATTCCTCTATTATTTCTGCTAGAAGTTGTGAATGAACTGCAGGCAGTTTGCAATGAAGGTCATTATGAGTATTACCAGTGTGTGTGTGTGTGTGTGAGAGGGTGTCAGTATACAGTCTGACACTATACAATCAGTGCTGTCCTAATTGTCTGTATCTTGAAGCAATAAAGGGGTTACCCGGGTGTTCAATATTAATATCCTCTTCTCAGGATAGGTTATCAATCCCTGATCTGTGGGGATCCAACATCTAGCACCCCTACCAATTACTCATTTAAAGAGTCCAGCCCCTTCACAGCTTAGTAAGCATAACAATGTCCTTGAGTAGTGGCAGTGCTTGATATTGCAGCTCTGTCCCATTCACTTTATATCACTCCATCCTCCAATGCTTGAAGTTGTGCTTGGTGATGTAAGGCTTGTATGCAGCTGATCAGCCATGGAAACCATTGCCATGAAGCTCCTGATGCAGTTTTTAGGCTGATATTAATGCTAGAGGATGTTTGTAGTTACTGAGTAGGCAGAGCACTGGTGACTTTTATACACTATGCTCCTCAGCGCTTGTTGACCCCGATCTGTAACTTTTTATGCTTTCCACTCCATAGCTGAGTTACTGTGGTTTCTAAAAGTTTCCACTTTACAATAATACCACTCACCGTTGATGGTGGAATTTCATGAACTGACTTTTTACAATAGTGGCATCCTATTACAGGACCACACTGGAATTCAGTGAGCTCTTTATGTCGTTTTACAATGTGAATTCAAGAGATTTTAGAATAAATAAGCTTACACAGGCTAAGTGAATAAATATATTTACTAAGTGTGATTAAATATACACCATGTTCCTGATGTTCCTGATTTTCCTAAATGGTCGGTGCAAATGACAGTCAGTATAATAAAAGTCATCACCCGTTAGAGTATACATTGAATTTTATTGAACAAACCTCCCAATGATAACAGTATATTCTTCAAAAATTAAAAAAACTCAAAATGCACTGTTCCAAATTATTATGCACAGTAGAGTTTCTAAACATTTTATATGTTTTTAAGAACTGAAAATGCTCATTTGTGGAATTTGCAGCATTAGGAGGTCACATTCACTGAAATAAAAAGCTATTTAAATCCAAAACATCCTAACAGGCCAAGTTACATGTTAACATAGGAACCCTTCTTTGATATCACCTTCACAATTCTTGCATCCATTGAACTTGTGAGTTTTTGGAGACTTTCTGCTTGAATTTCTTTGCATGATGTCAGAATAGCCTCCCAGAGCTGCTGTTTTGATGTGAACTGCCTCCCACCCTCATAGATCTTTTGCTTGATGATACTCCAAAGGTTCTCTATAGGGTTGAGGTCAGGGGAAGATGGTGGCCACACCATGAGTTTATCTCCTTTTATGCCCATAGCAGCCAATGACACAGAGGTAATCTTTGCAGCATGAGATGGTGCATTGCCATACATGAAGATGATTTTGCTCCTAAAGCCACGTTTCTGCTTTTTGTACCATGGAAGAAAGTTGTCTGTCAGAAACTCTATATACTTTGCAGAGGTCATTTTCACACCTTCAGGAACCCTAAAGGGGCCTACCAGCTCTCTCCCCATGATTCCGGCCCAAAACATGACTCCTCCACCTCCTTGCTGACGTTGCAGCTTTGTTGGGACATGGTGACCATCCACTACTCCATCCATCTGGACCATCCAGGGTTGCACGACACTCATCAGTAAACAAGACTGTTTGAAAATTAGTCTTCATGTATATCTGGGCCCACTGCAACCGTTTCTGCTTGCGAGCACTGGTTAGGGGTGGCCGAATAGTAGGTTTATGCACCACAGCAAGTCTTTGAAGAATCCTACACCTTGAGGTTCAAGGGACTCCAGAGGCACCAGCAGCTTCAAATATCTGTTTGCTGGTTTGTAATGGCTTTTTAGCAGCTCCTCTCTTAATCTGATAAACTTGCCTGGCAGAAACCTTCCTAATTCTGCCTTTATCAGCATGAACACATCTGTGCTCTGAATCAGCCTCAGTACGATGATCACTCTTAAGTTTTCGTGAAATATCTAATGTTTTCCTCCCTTGTCCAAGGCATTGCACTATTTGATGCTTTTCGGCAGCAGAGAGATCCTTTTTCTTTCCCATTTTACTTGAAAACAGTGTCCTGCTTAATATTGTGGAACATCCAGTTTTCCTTTAATTGGGCTCACCTGGCAAACTAATTATCACAGGTATCTGAGATTGATTTCAGTGATCCAAAGAGCCTTGAGACACAATACCATCAATGAGTTTAATTGAAAAACAAAAAAATTAATCTTTATGACACTTAAATCCAATTTGCATAATAATTTGGAACATGGTGTAAGATAAAACAGATCAATCACATACATAATAAATAATAAACAATCAAATGACTTGCCTAGTACAATATGGGGAGGAATCCAGCCCCCATGTTGTAGCACATGGCCGACACCTCATGGTGGTACAAGAGATATGGATAGTTTTTCAAATCAATACATCCTACCTGGATGATTTTCCTCAATGGAGTGCCAATTAATTGTCTGTGCAAACCAGGTTTCTGCCCTTCAGCCCCTCCCCAGTGTGCAACCAGTAGTGACAAAGTTTTGTAAAATTCGATATGGCTGTTACACCGAATTGTAAAAAAAATTTCCAATTTCTTTGTAAGTAGTGGGTGCAATGACAGGGAATGGCAATTGTGTCGCTCCATGTCATTGTACCCCTCAGATGCCATGTTCATCGCTGATCACAGCAGTTTAATATTAATAATAAAAAAATAAAACTTACCTCATCCATTTGCTCGTAAAGAGCCAGCCTCCATCTTGATTGAAGATCCAGTGCAAAATCTTGCGTAGACCGTGATGACATCACCACGTCAGCTGGCGTGGTGATATCATACGTCACCACGCACAGGATTTAGTGTGGGATCTTCGTGCTGAAACAGATGAGGTAAGTATGATTTTTTTTATTTTTCAATCCATTTTAGGGAAAATTGATTTGTTACCATGAAGCACGAGGACATTCGGCTTCGTGGTGAATCAAATATTCCCTGAAATTCTTATCATGGACTTCATGGACTTCGATTTGCTCAACACTATTAACCACTCAGGAATGTGGCCTTATCAGCACAGTGGAGGTTGTGTATGTCTAACTATTCCTAACTCGCTACATTACAAGGAGTATCATTACACAGAATATAGAAGGTAATATAAAAGGGTACAGAATTAAAGGGGACAAAACCAATCAGTTCTTAATTAAAGTACTCTTGAAAAACATATAGCAACAAAATGCAAAGCTGAACTTGGCATTGTTAATGAGGCACAAATCCAAGTTTGGCTTAGTATTTTGATACAGAAATTTATGCAAATAAACAACATGACATGTGATGTCTCGCGATATTTGCTGAAACTTCGGAAAGACCTCCGTGGAGGCCATACATTTTACAGAAGGATGGAGCCCATATTCTTAATGAAGTTTTCAAATTGGCTTTGGATAGAACAATCCGAACCTGATTCGCTCAAGCCTACATCTGATGTTACATTGGTTGATTACATTGGTTGCACTTATTTATAGAATATGATAACACTGTATACGACATGTGTACCATTATTTTTTTCTATTTTGTGATGAAGTTATGCAGACAGAAAACGTTCACCTGTTTGATACTATGAATTACAGGGGTTTTCTAGACCCCTGATAGTGATGACTAGAGATGAGAAAAGTTTTGAAAAATTAGATTCAACAACTTTGCTGAGGTTGACCAAGAAATTAAATTTGTTACAAATTAATTTGTCACAAATTACTATAAATCAGGTATACCCAGGCCACTCTGCCTTAGGGTATGGCCACACGGAGCTGCCTTTCATTTAATAATGAAGACCACACTGTATAGTCCTTCTTCATTGTTAATAGCCGTGCGGTACCTATTATTGCTGTTCTGGCCCACAGTCTCCTGCAGGTTATTTGACAGTAAACACATAATATTAATCAGCTCTGGCATAGCCACTTCTCCAACCTCAGCGCTCTCCTGCCCTACAGGTGGGAGCCCATCTTCTGCCATCTGCTTTTCCTCCTTTTCTAAATCATTTAATATCGATGAGAATATGTCACCAGGAACAGCTCCTCTTTCCCCACATCTTGCTGACTTTTATAGGACATGGAGACTTTGAAGGATAATTTTAGAAGAAATAAAGATGAGGATGGTCATCATTAAGGCCTGGCCCCCATAAGGAGTGCAGACTGGATGGTATTGGTTAGCAAGCTGACGCTGGAATAATAAAAGCTTCCATATTATTGGTATTGAATTACATATGTTAGTTTACGACTTATGTAGAAATAAGTAAATGGAGAATTAAATAGATAAAACAGATGCAGAATAAGTCCCTGCAGCCTCCCTACACTCTCCCTGCACTCCCCCTCTCCAATATTCTGCTGTTAATCATTTCAGCAACACTGTCCCTAGTGTATGTGCGCTTGCCATGTCCCTCCCTGTGCTCAGCTCATAGGACAATGGTGGAATTTGCATAGGATGAGGGTTTTAAAGGGCTGTGACATCACTAGGGATGGCTATCTGATCGGATTGGCTTGCTGCACAGCACTATGGGTGATCTTGCATTCCTGAGCTTCTTACTTTCACTTTGTAACACGTGCAGCCACCATTTTGTGAAAAATTGACTAGTTACCACGAAACGCAAGGAAATTCTGATTGTCTTCGAATTTAAGTTTTCCTAAGATTCTGACTGATTTCCGCTTCGAATGCTTCGCTTTACTCAACACTAGTGATGAACTACACCCATGATAGTTAATTAATAGCTTCAGCATCGGCTGATGCTACTATGTCAACGTCCCTGCTGGCACCATCCTGCAGCTTGCACAGGCAACAAGGTGGAAGAATTCTGATATAAACAGCATGATATGGAAGAAACAATGACTCTTGCAAGTAGATTCCAAAAGATATTTAAGTTTTTAAATGTTTAAAACCTAGATCCCAGGTTGACAACCTGATTGTAATTGATAGGTCCCAAGCAGTCAGAGTCAAAGTTGTAGAGTCAGAGTCAAAGCTAGTTGGTAAGAGTAAGAGTCAGTAGAAATGTACTGACTCCAAAATGACTTAAAACAATCTGTTATTCATGTTGTGTATTGGTTAACTTTAATATAAAATTTGAAAAGTTTACAAACTGTTAATCATTCTTATATTTTAATGCAAAAAAACAAAAAAAGACCAACACCTCCAAACAATCTAATATATAAAGCTAAGTGTATGTGTGTGTGTATGTCCACTAAAGGAATCCGCACCGTCGCAGCTACAATCACGAAATTGACAGGTACATCAGGTGTCCGGGAAGGTTTTAAAATGGTTCCAGTTCTCCAGGACGTACCGTTCCTGAGATATTCCCAAAATGCATTATCCAATAGAAGCCTGGTCACATGACCCTTATAAGCCAATAAAGGCTCACAGGCAGTTAGTCTCCACACACACCAGGTTTCCATAACAACCTAGCCAGTTCACTGCTGTAGGTCTGCTTTAAAGGGGCAGAGCGCTGTGGATGACACTGTTAAAGGAGTATTCTGGTTACCATAAATATAACTTATGTTTTAGACTAACTCATCATCAATCATTACCTCATATAATGTAAATTTCATATATTTACCGTTCAGTAGTAATAAAATGATGTTTTCTTCAACTGCTACCCACTGTGTTTCCTCCTAAATTACTATGGCATCGACCTGTAATTCAGGCCACCCTCAAAAGAAGGACTTAAAAGCCCCACCCCCAGGTCCCACTAAGTCACGCCCCTGACTCAGTCAGGCCACACCCCTTCCACTCCGCATCTGACCGGGATTGAAAAAATGAAGGTAAAAATCAACTTCTGTCAGCTGCAGGGGAGGGAGGAAGGGTGAATTTCTCCCTGCAGCTCATGCTCATACTGCACAGTGCTGCTGTCTGAGAGAGAGCTGTTCAAAAGGACATCCCTGTGTCCATCCAGGCCCTGTGCATGACAGAGGACAGGGAGTCTGAAAGCCAGAATGTCCAGCCAAAAACCGGACCTCTGGCCTAGGGGCAGGCTGATGTTAGGGTGGCCAGATGTCCGGTTTTAGGCTGGACAGTCCGGTTTTCTGGCTCCCTGTGTCACGCTTGGGTGTGGGGGGAAAAGCCACACCGAGCGTATGAGGGATGGGAACAGACAAAACCAGGGAACTGGTCACCTCCTGCAGGGGACCCTAAGACTAGGCCCTAGCTGGCTACCAGTATGAACTAACCCGGGTGGTAGGAAAGCTCATACACAGGAACCTAATCTGAGTAAACCCTAGAACACCCTGCAGTCTAATGACACAAGAGAGTAACCTGTTCCTCCAAGCGTAAGGAGGAACAGGAGACTCAAACAGGAATAACCAAAGGAAGGGAAAACACTTAACTTTAAGTAGAACTCAGCAACAGGATCTCAGCCGAGATCCACACCACTCTCAACAGGTATGTAGCAGATATAAACCGCAAGGGATACTGGGAGAGGAAGAGGTAAGTAGGAGACAGCTAATTGCCCAGCGGCAACAGCTGAGGGAAAGGGGTGTGGAGAACAGCACCCAAACCACAGGGAATAGCCTGTCAAACCTGTCACTTAGAAAGCCGCGCAGAACGTCTGATTCCAGACGCAAGACCACTCGTGACACCCTGTCCTCTGTCCAGCGCAGTGCCTGGATGGACGTAGGGATGTCCACCCTTTCAGTAGCTCACGCTCAGACAGCTTCTCCTCAGTGTCGTTACAGAGCCAGGGGGCATGGCCTCATGTTTAGTGGTGTGGCTTCATGGGGACCGGGGGCGCTGCTTCACATTTGGGGGAATGACCAGTGAGGTCTGGCTTTCTGGGCTGTAGACAGTGGCCACCATAGCTGCTGTGGAGGTCACAGTTAAAGGGGAGGGCACTATGGATGTTTCTGTTAAGGGGCAGGCTGCTGTGGAGGTCACTGTTAAAGGGGCGGGCACTATAGAGGTCACTCTCAATATCTTTTAACAACACACTCAAACATCAAATGAAATAGATTAAATATACCCTGGCGAAGCCGGGTCCTTCAGCTAGTATAAAATAAAGTACAGGTGCATGCTACCACAGATATAAAGCAAAAGCAAACAAACACTGTATGCATCAGTACCCTGCTCTATGCATAAGGACAAATGCAAACACTGGAAACGTGGATATATATTAATATAATTTTATATATATATATTTATATATATATATATATATATATATATATAGTATATGGGAGGGGGGAAACTTTTCAAGATGGGTGGTGACCATGGCGGCCATTTTGAAGTCGGCCATTTTGGATCCAACTTTAGTTTTTTCAATGAGAAGAGGGTCATGTGACACATCGAACTTATTGAGACCACTTATAAAATGTGTTGAAAGTGCTGCCCATTGTGTTGGATTGTCAGTGCAACCCTCTTCTCCCACTCTTCACACACTGATAGCAACACCACAGAAAAAATGCTAGCACAGGCTTCCAGTATCAGGCTTCAGGTGCTGCACATCTCATATCTTCACAGCATAGACAATTGCCTTCAGATGACCCCAAAGATAAAAGTCTAAGGGGGTGAGATCGGGAGACCTTGGGGGCCATTCAACTGGCCCACGACCACCAATCCACTTTCCAGGAAACTGTTCATCTAGGAATGCTCGGACCTGACGTTAAAACAAAGCACACCATTGTTTTTCTTGTGAAATTCTCAATAAGTTCAATGTGTCACATGACCCTCTTCCCATTGAAAAAACTAAAGATGAATCCAAAATGGCCGACTTCAAAATGGCCACCATGGTCACCACCCATCTTGAAAAGTTTTCCCCCTCCCATATACTAATGTGCCACAAACAGGAAGTTAATATCATTAACCATTCCCATTTTATTTAGGTGTATCCATATAAATGGCCCACCCTGTGTGTGTATATATATATATATATATATATATATATATATATATATATATATACTAGCAGAATGACCCAGCTTCTCCCAGGTATATTTCATCTATTTCATTTATTGTGTGTGTGTCATTAAAAGATATTGACAGTGACCTCTACAGCCCCCCACCCCTTAACACTAACCCCCTTATAGTGCCCCGTCTCCTTAAAATGGGACCTCCACAGCAGCCCACCCCCTAAACTTTGACCTTCACAGCAGCCTACCCCTTTAACAGTGAGTTCCACAGCACCTCACCCCCTTGACAGTGACCTCCACAGCACTAACCCCTTAACACTGACCATAGGTTATAGTTTCCTTAACTGACCTCCACCATTCCTGGCCACCTTGACAGAGACCTCCACAGCGACTGCCCCTTTAACAGTGACTTCCACAGCAGCCTGCCCCTAGAGTGGCCAGAGGTCCAGTTTTAGGCCGTACAGTCTGGCTTTCAGACTCCCTTTCCTCCGTCCGGCGCAGGGCCTGGACAGACAAAGGGATGTCCTTTTGAACAGCTCACTTTCAGACAGCAGCACTGTGCAGTCTGAGTATGAGCTGCACGAAGAAAGTCACCCTCCCACCCCTGCAGCTTACAGAAGTTGATTTTTACATACAATGCAACGGCACACTGCTAACCAGATAAAGCACAAAATGCCATAGAGATATGAAGTATTCTGGAGCTAATGCTATGCTTGTTTGGTAAATTAGAGATTCTTGGCAAATATATTTTGTACAAAATTATCTGGGCCCGTCCACCAAATCGTCCAGGTGATCTCTGTAGAACGGGAACCTAACACTATTTCCTACCTGTTATGTGCCAACCTTTGTTTCCGTATAATCAGGGGGTGTTTGGTTCCACATGCATGCTGGGTCCCTTCTGCCTTTTGCCATTTCTGGTGCTTCAATGGCCTCCACTAATACAGGGATACAGGTACCAAGCATGCATGCCGAGTCCACTCGGCTTTATAGTTACACTAATTAAAATCAGCCTATGGGGCAGACGGGGCTAGTCAGGAGTGCATGACCAAATGGAGTAGCCACACCTCCAGTACAAACTTACAAAGAAAAAAAGGGGATTTCAGTCAGCACATCCCAGTGCGCAGGTGCACGTTGCTATGGCTGATTGCACAAGGAAAGGAAAATACATACAATGCAACGGCACACTGCTAACCAGATAAAGCACAAAATGCCATAGAGATATGAAGTATTCTGGAGCTAAAGCATAGCATTATAATACATACAATGCAATGGCACACTGCTAACCAGATAATGCTATGCTTTAGCTCCAGGCTTTGTTATGAAAGCCTGGTTTAACACTGTCTGTATGTGGAGAATAACGGCATGCGAGCCTCTATTGACTAACGCATTTTTTGGGAATGTCTTTGGAACGGCACGTCCTAGAGAGCTGAGACCAAGTCTAAAACCTTCCTGGACACCTGATATACCTGTGTGCCAAATTTCTTGATTGCAAATGCGACGGTGCAGATTCATTTAGCGGACATACACACATACATACACACATACTGTACATACACTCAGCTTTACATATATATATATATATATATATATATATATATATATATATATAGCACAATTGCTGTTTTTTCTTCATCCACCTTAAAAAAAAAATCTAAAATCTGATGTACCCCAAAATAGTACAGGTGAAAATGACAATTTATCATGCAAAAGATAAGCCCTCAAACAGCTCCATCAAGAGAAAAAGAAAAAAAAGAAAAAAGTTATATTTTTCAAAATATGGTAACACAAAGCATTTATTTTTTAAACTATTGCTTTTATTGGACTTTTATTGTGTAAATGTAGTAAACCAAACATTTTGCATCACCATAATCATAATAGACACATAGACTAAAGGTAACATTTTATTTATATTGGATGGTGGATGAGGTAAAAATGAAACCCAAACAACAATGGTGGAATTGATGCTTTTATCCATTCCCCACCCATATAAACATTATGTACTGATGTACTCTGCTCAGTTTACATATCCCCTAAAATATGAATTAAAATACTAGTTAAACAAAACTACTACTTCTTATTATATCCCTAGAAGAATGCCCTAAGGTGCATCTTTTCCATAATGGGATTTTCTTCTTGGGGGTTTCTACTATGTGGGTACCTCAGAGTCTCTTCAGTAAGAACATTGCACCTGTAAACTAATCCTGTCAAAATCCGTGCTTAAAAATTCAAAAGGTGATCCTTCTCTTCTGAGCCCTGCACTGTGCCCAGTCAGCAGTTTACAACCACATTTATGCATTTCTGTACCAAGAAGAACAGACCTAACAAGTTAAAGGGTGTGTGCTCGTTTTCTTTAAAAAAAAAAAAAAAAAGCCCCAATCAAGAAGTAAAGAAGCACCCTTTTTCATTTAAAACTAGTTTGCTGTTTGATAAAAACAAAATATATAAATAGACACAAGGTTTTAAAAAAAACCCTCATCACTGAAGTGCGAACTTGGCCTTAAAAAAATAGGCTTGGTCAGGAGGGAGGGTAAAGGTGGTAAATGGTCCAGTCTGGAAGTGGTTAAAGGGGACCTGTCACAACTCCTGACATTTATGTTTTAGTAACTACTTGCACTCATCTGTAATAAAAAAATTGTAGCACCGTTTCGTATGTTAGGACATTGCTCTATTAGTTCTTGCTTGAAATTCATGAGTGAATTGCAATCAGTCTGCAATGAAGATTGAACTGGATGGTAGAGATGGGTGTGTCCCTGTACAGTCTTACCCTGGCAGCACTGATAAGATGTGCAGTGACATCCCCAAGTTTACCAACCACCCCCAACTCTACCATCCATTTGGACCTTTACTGCATACTGAAAGCAATTCATTCACAAAGGAATGGCACAACATAGAGTTGCACTCCCAAACATTAAAATTGCAAAACTATGATGGACAAGTCATAAGGTTATGCAAATCAAGGTGTTGCTAAGATCTGCAAAGAAACATTGGTTTATCACTACTGCAGGTCGCTACACGCCTAGGCCAAGATTTCAGCACTGTTCAACGTTGCATGTCCTGGTGATTGGAAGAACGGGAATGACAGCAAGAGGTGCACAGAGGTGAACCTCAGCATGGACACATTGATTAAAAGAATAGTGCATAGTGATCCATTTTGTTCTGAAGGTGAAATTATACAAATTAAACAGCCCAAGCCTAGGACAGCAAACAATGTCTACACAAACCATCAGAAGACATTTCCACAGCACTGGGTTAAGAGCCAGAGGTCCAGCTACAGATATTCCATTGAGCTCATGACACCTCTCTCAAAGGCCATCATGGTGCAACAATCCCATTTTTGTATCGATGCAGTGATAGCTGGAGATTAGTCAAGACCTTGTGTGCAATGCCATGAAGAGGAATTCACCTGGAATGTCACACCAGTCCTACATCTGCAATTATGGTGTGGGATGGCATAATGTACAGTAGCTGAACCTTTCTAGTAGAGCTGGGCGATATGGGCAAAAAAAAAAATCTTGATTTTTTTAAAAATTTTGGACAATTTACGATTGAAATCCCGATTTTCTTATGTTAGTAAAAATATAAAAAAATAAATAAAAAAAGCCTACTGTGGCCCCACCAGACCTCACATCAGCCCACTGTGCCCCCATCAGACCTCAGATCAGCCCACTGTGCCCCCATCAGACATCAGATCATCCCACTGTGCCCTCATCAGACCTCAGATCAGCCCACTGTGCACCCATAAGACCTCAGATCAGCCCACTGTGCCCCCATCAGACCTAAGATCAGCCCACTGTGCCCCCATCAGACCTCAGATCAGCCCACTGTGCCCCCATCAGACCTCAGATCAGCCCACTGTGTCCCCATCAGACCTCAGATCAGCCCACTGTGCCCTCATCAGACCTCAGATCAGCCCACTGTGCCCCAATCTGACCTCAGATCAGCCCACTGTGCCCCCATCAGACCTCAGATCAGCCCATTATGCCCATCATACCCCACATCAGCCCATTGTGCCCCAATCTGACCTCAGATCAGCCCACTGTGCCCCCATCAGTCCTCAGATCAGCCTATTATGCCCATCAGACCCCACATCAGCCCATTGTGCCCCATCAGACCCCACATCAGCCCATTGTGCCCCATCAGACCCCACATCAGCCCAGTGTGCCCCCATCAGACCTCAGATCAGCCCATTGTGCCCCATCAGACCCCACATCAGCCCATTTTGCCCCATCAGACCCCACATCAGCCCACTGTGCCCCCATCAGACCTCAGATTAGCCCACTGTGCCCCATCAGACCTCAGATTAGCCCACTGTGCCCCTTCAGACCTCAGAGCAGCCCAAAGTGCCCCCTCCAGACCTCAGAGCAGCCCAAAGTGCCCCCTCCAGACCTCAGAGCAGCCCAAAGTGCCCCCTTCAGACCTCAGAGCAGCCCAAAGTGCCCCCTCCAGACCTCAGAGCAGCCCAAAGTGCCCCCTCCAGACCTCAGAGCAGCCCAAAGTGCCCCCTCCAGACCTCAGAGCAGCCCAAAGTGCCCCCTCCAGACCTCAGAGCAGCCCAAAGTGCCCCCTTCAGACCTCTGATCAGCCACCATCATAATAATTTTAAAAAAAATCACTTACCTGTCCTGCGCCGCGGCTCCGCTCCACGTCCGACACCCCTCTTCTTCTCCCGGCACTGCACTGTCACCTGACTGCGTGCAGCGTCAGGTCAGAGTGCGCGCACTACGTCCTGATGCTGTACACGGTCAGAACAGTGCAGCGCAGCCCCGGAAAAGAAGAGGAGCGCCGGACACCGGAGCGGAGCCGCGGTTAGGGACAGATGAGAGATTTTTTTTATTTTATATGTCGGGCGCCATTTTAGGAAAATCGAATTCACGATTTTCCTAAAAAATAAAATCGTGAGGCTTGCAATTGGCGAATTAATCAAATTAATTCGATTAATCGCCCGACCCTACTTTCTAGTATTCTTTTCAGTTACAATGACAGCTTAGTATTAAATGATTGTGGAACCAGTAGTATGGCCATTTCTTCACAGTGTTCCCATTTTCAATGTGACAACGCCATTCCACATTTTGCTCATGCTACTGTGAGCAGCCTGTATGCCCTAAACATGCTGCCATGGCCAGCAGCATCTCTGAACCTGTCTTACTCAAGCACATCTGGGACGTCATTGATTGGCAGTTGCAAAGGGAGCTGCCAGCAGCAGATCATGATGATTTGTGTGCCCAAGTGCATTCACCATGGCAGAAAATTCTTCGGACAACTATTATTAACCTTATTGGTAGCAAGTGGGTGTATTTTGGTACGTGTCTCTCATACTCATTTTTAATTAATTGCATATCATTAACATGCCTGTTGATCCCATGATTTGTATAATTTCACGACTTTAACTTCTTGGGGTTGCAATTTCAATGTTGAGGAATGTACAGTACATGAAAAAATGCACCAAAATTGCATAGGGAATAGAATTAAAAAAATCTGAAATCAGAAAATAAAAACAGATTCCAATTCGCCTTTTGATAGGTCTCAACCTGTCATCTAATTTCTAGGCATTAGCCCCTTAGTGACTTATGACATACTATGTACGTCATGATGTGGTGTTAGTTACCGCATCATGACGTGCACAGTACGTCATGAACTCCAAGTGTCACCACAAGTACACTTGCGGTGACACTTGCTTGCAAACTGGTGTCACGGACAGCAGAGCTGTCCAGACACCCGGCAGGGGACCAATCACAGTGGCCCCCGCCTTAGAACCCCTGCGATTGGTCAGTCAGATTTGACTGACCAATCGCAGAGTTCAGCAGCGCTTCCCCGATGTCCTTGAGGACATCGAGGCTGCACTGCTATGTTCTAATACTTCAGGATGGGCGAGCGGGACCTGCCCTGCCCTCCTCGCCCCGCCCGCCCACAACATGTAAGTTACCCCAAAGCCCCCACCCCCCCGCCTTCAATCCCCCCCAATATCAGGATGGCTGAGGGGTATTAGATTGTCAGCTGTAACATACAGCTGACAATCTAATGTAACGGCCTACATCGCTGCTGGCAGTGATGTCGGCCGTTTAACCCCTTCCATGCCGCGGTCCGTAGGGACCATGGCATGGAAGGGGTTAACAGGGAGGAAGCTCCCTCCCTCCCCCATCGGGCGCTGTGGTGCACTGGCAGCGCACCGATGGTGTGGCCAGAAGAGAGGGAGGGAGCTTCCTCCCCCTCCCATCGGGACGCTGCTCTGCTGTGGCAGCGTCCCGATGGTTACCATGGCAACCGGAAGCCATCCGGCTTGCCATGGTATATCAAGCCTGACCAGGTTCCTGCTAAAGGCAGGAGCCTGATCAGGCTTACTGTAAAGTAAAAATACACTGCAGTACACTATATAGTGTACTGCAGTGTATTATAGAGACATCAGATCCACTGGATCTTCAAGAACCAAGTGGGTCTGAGTCAAAAAAGTGTAAAAAAAAAAAAAAAGTAAAAAAAAATGAAAAACGTAGAAAAAAAAAATTTTTTTCCATATATGCACATTTATAACTGAGTAAAAATAAATAAAATAAAATAATAAAATACCCTAGACATGTTAAGTATCGCCGCGTTCATAACAACTTACTCTACAAAAATCTCACATGGCCTAACCCCTCAGATAAACACAGTAAAAAAAATAAAATAAAAACTATGTCAAAAAAGCCATTTTTTGTCACCTTACGTCACAAAAAGCGTAATACCAAGCGATCAAAAAGGCGTATTCCCCCCAAAATAGTACCAATCTAACTGTCATCTCATCCCGCAAAAAATTAGCCCCTACCTGAGACAATCGCCTAAAAAATAAAAAAAACTACAGCTCTCACACTATGAAGACACTAAAACATGATTTTTTTTTGTTTCAAAAATGATATTATTGTGTAAACCTTAAATAAATTAAAAAAAGTACACATGTTGGGTATCGCCACGTCCGTAACAACCTGCTCTACAAAAATCTCACATGACCTAACCCCTCAGATAAACACAGTAAAAAAATAAAATAAAAACTATGTCAAAAAAGCCATTTTTTGTCACCTTACATCACAAAAAGCGTAATACCAAGCGATCAAAAAGGCGTATTCCCCCCAAAATTGTACCAATCTAACCATCATATCATCCCGCAAAAAATTAGCCCCTACCTGAGACAATTGCCCAAAAAATAAAAAAACTACAGCTCTCACACTATGAAGACACTAAAACATGATATTTTTTTTGTTTCAAAAATTATATTATTGTGTAAACCTTAAATAAATAAAAAAAGTACACATGTTGGGTATCGCCACGTCCGTAACAGCCTGCTCTACAAAAATCTCACATGAAATAACCCCTCAGATAAACACAGTAAAAAAATAAAATAAAAACTATGTCAAAAAAAGCCATTTTTTTGTCACCTTACATCACAAAAAAAGCGTAATACCAAGCGATCAAAAAGGCGTATTTCCTCCAAAATAGTACCATTCTAACCGTCATCTCATCCCGCAAAAATCTCACATGACCTAACCCCTCAGGTGAACGCAGTAAAAATGAATAAATAAAAGCTGTGCCAAAATTACCAATTTTTGGGTCACCTTGCCTCAAAAAGTGTAATAATGAATAATCAAAAAATCATATTTACCCAAAAATGGTACCAATAAAAATTTCAACTCTTCCTGCAAAAAATGAGCCCCTACACAAGACAATCAGAAGAAAAATAAAAAAAAAATGGCATTCAGAAAATGGAGACACAAAAACATATTTTTTTCTCAAAAATGCTTTATTATGTAAAACTGAAACAAACAAACAAAGAAAGTAGACATATTTGATATCATCGCGTCTGTAACAACCTGCTCTATAAAACTACCACATGATCTAACCTGTCAGATGAACATTATAAAAAACAAAAAAGAAATACAGTACCAAAACATCCATTCTTCAACTACCTTGCCTCCCAAAAAAAATGATATAGAGCGATTAAAAATCATATGTACCCCAAAATAGTACCAATAAAACTGTCATCTTATCCCGTAGTTTCCAAAATGGGGTCACTTTGATTGTTTGTACTGTAGGGTGCATCTGGGGAGCTTCAAATGGGACATGGTGTCTAAAAACCAGTCCAGCAAAATCTGACTTAAAAAAACCATACGGCGCTCCTTTCCTTTTGCGCCCTGCCATGCGCCCATACAGCAGTTTACTACCGCATGAGGGGTGTTTCTGTAAACCTCAGAATCAGGGTAATAAATATTTGAGTTTTGTTTGGCTGTTAACCTTAGATGTGTTAAAGAAAAAATGGACTAAAATGGTAAATCTGCCAAAAAAGTGAAATTTAGAAACTTCATCTCCATTTTCCTTTAATTCTTGTGGAATACCTAAAGGGTTAACAAAGCTTATAAAATCGGTGTTAAGTAACTTGAGGGGTGTAGTTTCTAAAATGGGATTATTTATGGGGGGTTCTACTACGTGAGCCCCACAAAGTGACTTCAGACCTGAACTGGTCCTTAAAAAGTGGGTTTTGTAAATTTTCTTAAAAAATTTAAGAATTGCCTCTAAAATTCTAAGCCTTCTAACGTCCCAAAAAAAATAAAATGACATTTACAAAATGATGCAAACATAAAGTAGACATATGGGGAATGTTAAATAATAAATATTTTATGAGATATCACTTTCAATTTTAAAAGCAGAGACATTGAAATTTTGAAAATTGTGAATTTTTCAAAACTTTTTGTAAAGTTGGGATTTTTTTCATAAATAAAGGTGACATATATTGACTCAAATTTTTGACTGTCATGAAGTACAATGTGTCACAAGAAAACAACCTCTGGCTTGGATAAGTAAAAGTGTTTCAAAGTTATCACTACATAGAGTGATACATGTCAGATTTTCAAAAATAAGTCTGGTCACGAAGGTGCAAAATGGCCTGGTCATTAAGGGGTTAAATCTCTCCAAATATTTCACAATTTTTAAAAAAATAAGTCCCACTTTTTCGAAAAGAGGTCACTCGAATCTTATCGTCTTGGTCAATTCCATATATATCATGGTTTGGGTGCAAAAATGTACCTACTGTAAATGTCTCATTTGGCTCAAAATTACATACTTATTACAAGCATTAGCTATACATATTCCCAGGAACTTTTATATAGCGATGAATAAACTATTCTCAAAATCTATATGGAACTCCAAGAAACCACACATCAAATGCACAAGACTACAACTTCCACTAAAATTTGGATGAATAGATCTTCCGGCCCCCCAACTTTCACACAAGCTGTCCATCTTAGAAGAGTGATCAATTGGATTTGAAGGCCCCCTCATATGGAACATGGGCAATATACGTAAAAGATGTTCTCCTTTGCCATCTCTACTACTACAAATGAAAGACTTATTTTGTAGTCCAGACGCAACTCTCAATAGCACCATTCAAAATGAGATTAAGCTTAACAATACCAATATTGACACCCTCTTAGCCACTGGCACAACCTCTTCTTTTGCAGATCTTTCAAAATGTTACAATGTCCGTCTTTATTCCCATTGTTAGATAATAAATGTTGCTCTCATTTAAACAGATCCTATACTCTGGGGAAACTGAAAGACCATAAACAGGGTTTTAATCCTTTCCTTTCTCATTCAACAAAAGACGCCTAATTGCTTCTATCACCACCAGCTGATATAGTACACCCTTTTATTAAGGCATTAGAGGAAGACTGTCACACTCCGATGTGGGGGAAGATACCACTCCAAGTACAGGAGGGAAAGGGGGAAAGGAAATGGAGATTAGGCCTGGAAACTAGAGAAGGCAGATGGACACTTCCTAGAGAAACCCTGACTCCAGTCCTGACTAACAACCAGTATGAATAGGCCTCGAATGTAGGCGAGTTCATACGCAGGATACCTAGGATCCTAACTGTCCCTGAAGGACCCTGAAGCTAAAGTCAGGAATTAGTCACACTGTTCCTCCACCAACTTGGACGAACAGGAGTCTCCTTTCAGGCCCAAACACCAAACTCAGGGAAGGGATATACTCAAATTATACAAAATACAAAAAGGGAAAGAGGACACTTAACTTTCCAGTAGAAAAAGGCAGCCACAAGATCTCCACTGAGAATCATACACCAGCAGGCCACAGATACAACAGAAAGTATAAACTGCACAGCACAATGGGAGAAGCAACACTAAATAGGCAAGGATAATTGATAAGACACCTACCCCTGAAGGGGGAGGGTGTGGTGACTGTCATCAACAACAAAACAACCAAAGGAGAACCTGTCAGATTAACCCACGTGTTGCCAACCTTACTGACCTCCTGCCACCTGTTGCAGGAATGTCAATATGTCCTGGTACGTTCGTGACAAAGACATTGCCAAAAAAGTTCACATCTGACAACTACAAAAACGCTTCCTAGCGCCTAAACAGACTTCTAAATGTGTTCGAATGCAGAAAAGCGGATACAAGACACTGACTAGATGGCATCTTACTCCTGTATTGCCACACAAATAAAATCCCAAATTATGATCCCCACTGCTGGAGATGTGGCAACTCCCTGGGCACATACTTCCACCTGTTGTGGACATGTGGACTACTCCATATTGGTCATCCATAATATAGTAGATCAACTCTATTACAGGTTTAAAACTTTCTCCTCTCCCTGAGATATGTCTGTTACATTTATTCCCTGATAAAATCCCAAAATATAATGTACCCTGTTACTGATAAAAAAAATGTTGACAGCTGACAGAATACTGATTCCTACATTGGGGAAGTCAAACACTCTACCAACTCTTACCCTATGGGCAGAGACGGTTGACTGCTTATACCGCTTAGCAGAATTGGCTAGATTGGGGAACCAGGAATCACGCTCTGTTCAAGGCTATTTTGTTCCCATGGGCGATACAAAGGCACTTTGATACATAGCTGTGTGCTCTTTTACAGGGCTCAGTGATTTGTAGTGAATAGCATAGAACTACTCACAATTACACAATTTAAGCCAACATTAAACTCTTTATATAGCACATGGGACACATTATTTGTGTATTGACTCATCTTCTGTATTACATGACTGTGAGTGTGTAACACACAAGATATGTTCCGGTGTTTGATCTTTCTGGATCGGCCTTTTAGTAGGTATATTGAGATATTGAGACCCCGAGTACTTGATAATCCATCTCCTCATACTATCTCCAGCCACCACACCCTCCTGGTTCTCATCTTCCCTCATCTACCCTTCCCACCCCACTTGATAGTTTATTAAATGTTACAATTATATATTTGTATATGTAAGACATACTGACATCTATAAACGAGATCATATTCAAAATAGATTCTCTTGTGCTCGTTCGTATATATTTAGGATACAACTATTTGTGCTCTATTGATTTATGAGTTAACATTTTCATGTTTATGCACAATATTGCATGGTATGTCTACACTTGTTATTCTATATTATAAAATTCAATTAAAAAAAAAATTAATAAGAAAATATAAACAGATTAGGAAAAAAAGGATACGTGTCACCATCTGGCTTTAATTATCAGAAAAAAAATAAGGGGCTAGTGGTAATAGAAGTTAAAAGAACAAAAAAATAATACTAATAATAATTGTACTTAGCATACCCAAGGACTACATACTAGAGATGAGCGAGCACTAAAATGCTCGGGTGCTCGTTATTCGAGACAAACTTTTCCCGATGCTCGGGTGCTCATTTCGAGTAACGAACCCCATTGAAGTAAATGGGAGACTCGAGATTTTTTTGCAGGGGACCAAGGCTCTGCCTAGGGAAGGCTGGGTGAAAACCTGGAAACATCAGAAAATGATGGAAACACCACGGAAATGGACAGAAAACAGCAGGGGCAGCATGCATGGATGCCTCTGAGGCTGCCTAATCCCACCATTACCCCAAATTCTCCTGCAACAGCCTGGTGGTTACCCTCATGGCAGTTGTGCTCACCCAGACCAAGAAAGGTGAGGCACATGCCCATCACATTTTAGGGAAGCACCCAACTAGGTGCAACGAAGGTCCATCACCGCCTGCAGGTGACACCACTGCTCATGCTGGCACTGCTGTGCTATCCCCCGCCCCACGACGCAGGCATAAGCCTGACACAGCATGGTGACAGCGTAGTGACACCAACAAGTGACCAAGTTAGATTGAGGTAGCAGTCAAATGTCTGTAGGTGAGCCTCCCAAAAATTTGTTTTGGAGTGTCCGAAGTTGACCCTCCTAAAAAATTGTTTAGGAGTGTCTGTAGTTGACCCTTCTGTAAAATATTTTTTTTTGTTTTTCCTGTTACTAGTTTATGTACAACCCATGGCTGGCATGGTGGCAATATATAGGATTGCTTCATAGACGGTCCACTGCACCGTTACATTTTCTTCATCATTGCCAATTACTTTTTCACCAACTGTTGTCTGGCAATGATAAAAGGGAAGGTGAATCCACTGCCGAAGAAAACTGTCATCCTCCTACAAGTCTCCACTTGTTCTCAATTGATCAATGGGATGTTCTTGCCGTGGCCTTCCTCATAGTGGCCGCTTCTGCGGACGACAGAGGTGGTGTACCTACTGACAGCCTGACCGAACACGATGGCAGACGGGGAGACACTCCCTCATGTAAAATTGTTTTGGAGTGTCTGCGGTTGACCCTCCTGTAAAATAGTTTTCTCATTTTTTTTGTTTTTCCTGTTATTAGTTTATGTACAACCCATGGCTGGCATGGTGGGAATATATAGGTTTGCGTCACAGACGGCCCACTGCACTGTTACATTTTCTTCATCATTGCCAATTACTTTTTCACCAACTGTTGTCTGGCAATGATAAAGGGGAAGGTGAATCCACTGCCGAAGAAAACTGTCATCCTCCTACAATTCTCCACTTGTTCTCAATTGATCAAGGGGATGTTCTTGCCGTGGCCTTCCTCATAGTGGCCGCTTCTGCAGACGACAGAGGTGGTGTACCTACTGACAGCCTGACCGAACATGATGGCAGACGGGGAGACACTCCCTCATGTAAAATTGTTTTGGAGTGTCTGCGGTTGACCCTCCTGTAAAATAGTTTTCTCATTTTTTTTGTTTTTCCTGTTATTAGTTTATGTACAACCCATGGCTGGCATGGTGGGAATATATAGGTTTGCGTCACAGACGGCCCACTGCACTGTTACATTTTCTTCATCATTGCCAATTACTTTTTCACCAACTGTTGTCTGGCAATGATAAAGGGGAAGGTGAATCCACTGCCGAAGAAAACTGTCATCCTCCTACAATTCTCCACTTGTTCTCAATTGATCAAGGGGATGTTCTTGCCGTGGCCTTCCTCATAGTGGCCGCTTCTGCAGACGACAGAGGTGGTGTACCTACTGACAGCCTGACCGAACACGATGGCAGACGGGGAGACACTCCCTCATGTAAAATTGTTTTGGAGTGTCTGCGGTTGACCCTCCTGTAAAATAGTTTTCTCATTTTTTTTGTTTTTCCTGTTATTAGTTTATGTACAACCCATGGCTGGCATGGTGGGAATATATAGGTTTTGCGTCACAGACGGCCCACTGCACCGTTACATTTTCTTCATCATTGCCAATTACTTTTTCACCAACTGTTGTCTGGCGATGATAAAGGGGAAGGTGAATCCACTGCCGAAGAAAACGGTCATCCTCCTACAATTCTCCACTTGTTCTCAATTGATCAAGGGGATGTTCTTGCCGTGGCCTTCCTCATAGTGGCCGCTTCTGCGGACGACAGAGGTGGTGTACCTACTGACAGCCTGACCGAACATGATGGCAGACGGGGAGACACTCCCACATGTAAAATTGTTTTGGAGTGTCTGCGGTTGACCCTCCTGTAAAATAGTTTTCTCATTTTTTTTTGTTTTTCCTGTTATTAGTTTATGTACAACCCATGGCTGGCATGGTGGGAATATATAGGTTTGCGTCACAGACGGTCCACTGCACTGTTACATTTTCTTCATCATTGCCAATTACTTTTTCACCAACTGTTGTCTGGCAATGATAAAGTGGAAGGTGAATCCACTGCCGAAGAAAACTGTCATCCTCCTACAATTCTCCACTTGTTCTCAATTGATCAAGGGGATGTTATTGCCATGGCCTTCCTCATAGTGGCCGCTTCTGCGGACGACAGAGGTGGTGTACCTACTGACAGCCTGACCAAACACGATGGCAGACGGGGAGACAGTTCCTCATGTAAAATTGTTTTGGAGTGTCTGCGGTTGACCCTCCTGTAAAATAGTTTTCTCATTTTTTTTGGTTTTTCCTGTTATTAGTTTATGTACAACCCATGGCTGGCATGGTGGGAATATATAGGTTTGCGTCACAGACGGTCCACTGCACTGTTACATTTTCTTCATCATTGCCAATTACTTTTTCACCAACTGTTGTCTGGCAATGATAAAGGGGAAGGTGAATCCACTGCCAAAAAAAACTGTCATCCTCCTACAATTCTCCACTTGTTCTCAATTGATCAAGGGGATGTTCTTGCCGTGGCCTTCCTCATAGTGGCCGCTTCTGCGGACGACAGAGGTGGTGCACCTACTGACAGCCTGACCGAACACGATGGCAGGCGGGGAGACACTCCCTCATGTAAAATTGTTTTGGAGTGTCTGCGGTTGACCCTCCTGTAAAATAGTTTTCTCATTTTTTTTTGTTTTTCCTGTTATTAGTTTATGTACAACCCATGGCTGGCATGGTGGGAATATATAGGTTTGCGTCACAGACGGTCCACTGCACTGTTACATTTTCTTCATCATTGCCAATTACTTTTTCACCAACTGTTGTCTGGCAATGATAAAGTGGAAGGTGAATCCACTGCCGAAGAAAACTGTCATCCTCCTACAATTCTCCACTTGTTCTCAATTGATCAAGGGGATGTTATTGCCATGGCCTTCCTCATAGTGGCCGCTTCTGCGGACGACAGAGGTGGTGTACCTACTGACAGCCTGACCAAACACGATGGCAGACGGGGACCCTCCTGTAAAATAGTTTTCTCATTTTTTTTGTTTTTCCTGTTATTAGTTTATGTACAACCCATGGCTGGCATGGTGGGAATATATAGGGAAGACCCCAACTAGGTGAAACGAAGGTCCATCACCCATGCCCATGCTGGCACTGCTCTCCTATCCCCAGCCACACGATGCAGGCATAAGCCTGACACAGCATGGCGGTGACACCAACAAGTGACCAAGTTAGATCAGGTAGCAGGTGAGCCACCCAAAAATTTAGCCTGACGCAGCATGGCGGTGACAACAGAGTGACCGAGTTAGACTGAAGAAGCAGGAGGTGAAGCAAGGATGGTAAATCGAAGGTGGAGGAGTTGGAGGAATTGGCATAGTAATTCTGAGAAACCGTGAACGAGGTAGGCCCCACAGTATATGAGCGGCCCCAGGGTCAGACTCGGTCAGAGTATGTGAAATGCTCAGGGTGGCCGAACGCCGGGCTCGACGGCGGACCCATTTCGGGTTGTTGATTGTCGAAATGTTGGCTTACATCAAGTTTAGTATCTGTTCTTATCACTTGCTGTGGATGTTGGTGGTAAAGTGGTGAGCATAGCTACTTCCCAAGCAGTTGACACGGGTTCGATTCCCGTCTATCGCATTATGTGGCCCTGCGGAAAAATTGATTGGAGAGAGGGCCTGTAGGTGGCCCTCCGGAAAAATTGTTTAGAGAGAGGGCCTGTAGGTGGACCTCCGGAAAAATTGTTTACAGAGAGGGCCTGTAGGTGGACCTCCGGAAAAATTGTTTGGAGAGAGGACCTGTAGGGGGCCCTCCGGAAAAATTGTTTAGAGAGAAGGCCTGTAGGTGGACCTCCAGAAAAATTATTTAGAGAGAGGGCCTGTAGGTGGACCTCCGGAAAAATTGTTTACAGAGAGGGCCTGTAGGGGGCCCTCCTGAAAAATTGTGGTAAAAGAGTGCCAGTTGGACCTCTAAAAAATGGCGTTTTTTTGGTCAGCGTTAGGCAAAGACGACAAGGAGGAGAAGGAGGAGTAGAGAAGAAGAATCGGATACATAAGCAATGTAAATCTTTAGCTGCTTTCCCCTGGAGGAGATTTTAATTCCGGTGAAATCCAGGCTTTGTTCATTTTAATAAGCGTCAGCCTGTCAGCGCTGTCAGTTGACAGGCGTGTACGCTTATCTGTGATGACGCCACCAACTGCACTGAATACCCGCTCTGACAGCACGCTAGCGGCAGGGCAGGCCAGCACCTCAAAGGCGTACAGCGCCAGTTCAGGCCACATGTCCAGCTTTGAAACCCAGTAGTTGTATGGAGCAGAGTGATCGGTCCGGACGTTGGTATGGTCAGCTAGGTACTCCCTCACCATCTTTCTGTACAGCTCCCCCCTACTCTGCCTAGACTGGGGACAGGTGACAGTGTCTTGTGCTGGGGTGACATAAAACTGGCAAAGGCCTTGGAGAGGGTTGCCAGCCAGTGCTGGACAAGCTGCCTGCTTGCCTCCTCTCCCCCGCTACTTGGCCCACAGAACCACGCCCTCTGCCGCTAGCGGCGTCAGATAGGAAGGATTGTTTCAGCTTATGCACCAGGGCCTGTTGATATCTATTCACTCTCATACTCCTTTCCTCTACAGGGATGAGAGTGGAAAGGTTCTGCTTGTACCATGGGTCCAGGAGAGTGAACACCCAGTAATCGGTGTTTGAATAAATGCTTCTAACGTGAGGGTCACGAGATAGGCAGTCTAACATGAAGTCTGCCATGTGCGCCAGAGTCCCAACACGCAAGAATTCCCTCTCCTCACTGGCCTGACTCTCCATTTCCTCCTCCTCCTCCAAGTTCTCCTCTTCAGCCCATACACGCTCAAGAGTTAATAAGGACTGAGCACTGGTACCCTCTTCTGTCTCGCCGACATTCTCCTCCTCTTCTTCCTCATCCTCATCCCTCGATACGCGCTGAGAAACAGACCGGAGGGTGCTCTGGCTATCAAGCAACGTATCTTCCTCCACCGTCTCTTGTGACAAGCGCAAAGCATCCGACTTCATGCTGAGCAGTGAGTTTTTCAACAGGCAAAGCAGCGGGATGGTGAGGCTGATAATGGCGGCATCGCCGCTGACCATCTGTGTTGACTTCTCAAAGTTGCTCGACACCTGGCAGATATCAGACATCCACGTCGACTCCTCATTGTAGACTTGAGGAATCTGAGTGACCTGACTACCAGTTCTGGTGGAAGTTGACATCTGGCAGTCTACAATCGCTCTGCGCTGCTGGTAAAATCTGCATAACATGTTTAATGTCGAATTCCATCTTCTGGGCACGTCGCACAACATTCGGTGAGCTGGCAGTTGTAGGCGGCGCTGTGCTGCCCTGAGAGTGGCAGCATCTGTGGTTGACTGGAAATGCTCACAGATGCGGCGCACCTTGGTGAGCAAATCAGACAGATTGGGGTATGTCTTGAGGAACCGCTGAACAATTAGATTGAACACGTGGGCCAGGAGTGGCACATGTGTGAGTCTGCCGAGTTGCAGAGCCGCCACCAGGTTACGCCCGTTGTCACACACAACCATGCCTGGCTTGAGGTTCAGCGGTGCCAGCCACAGATCGGTCTGCGCCGTGATGCCCTGTAACATCTCTTGGGCAGTGTGCCTTTTGTCACCTAAGCTCAGCAGTTTGAGAACCGCCTGCTGGCGCTTATCCACTGCACTGCTGCTGCGCCTAGAGCTACCGACTGAAGGCGCCGTGCCCACGGATGGTAATTTGGAGGAGGAGGTGGAGGAGGGGTCGGAGGAGGAGGCATAGTACGTCTGAGAGACCGTGACAGAGGTAGGCCCCGCAATCCTCGTTGTGGGCAGTACATGAGCGGCCCCAGGGTCAGTCTCGGTCCCAGCCTCCACCAAGTTAACCCAATGTGCCGTCAGTGAGATATAGTGTCCCTGCCCGGCAGCACTTGTCCACGTGTCCGTGTTTAGGTGGACCTTCTCAGAAACAGCGTTGGTCAGGGCACGGATGATGTCCTCTGACACGTGCTGGTGTAGGGCTGGGACGGCACATTGGGAAAAATAGTGGCGGCTGGGGACCGAATACCGAGGGGCAGCCACCGCCATGACATTGCGAAAGGCCTCGGTCTCTATCAGCCTATAGGGCAGCATCTCCAGGCTCAGCAATTTGGAGTTGTGGACGTTGAGGGCTTGGGCATGTGGGTGGGTGGAACTGTATTTCCTCTTGTGCTCCAGCATCTGCTGTAAAGACAGCTGAACGCTGCGCTGGGACACATTGGTGGACGCTGTGGAGGATCGTGGAGGCGAATGTGTGGTTTTTCGTCGGGAGGCACTCGTGCTGGGGTACTGGGCAGGGGGTTGACTAGCAGAGGCAGCGAGTGACACAGGGAAAGGAGCAGTGGTGTGACCTGCAGGAGGTGAACGGCCTTGGTTCCATTGAGTGGGGTGTTTAGCACTCATATGCCTGCGCATGCTGGTGGTGGTTAGGGTAGTAGTGGTGGCACCCCTGCTGATCCTGGTGTGGCACAGGTTGCACACCACAGTCCGTCGGTCATCCTCACTTTCTTTAAAGAACCTCCAGACTTGCGAACATCTAGGCCTTGCCACGGGAGCTTCACTACGTGAAACAGTTGCTGCTGATGCACCAGCTCTGGCCCTGCTTCTCCCTCTGGCCACACCACTGCCTCTTACAACCTGTTCTGGTGCAGCACTCGCCTCCGCCTCAGAAGCACTGTCTTCACTCGGCATATCAACCCAGCTTGGGTCAGTCACCTCGTCATCCTCCGATTCCTCAGTCTGCTCCCCCCTCGGAATTCCTCCCCTTACAACAACTTCACCACTGTCTGACAACCGTGTCTCCTCATTGTCCGACACCTCTTTACAAACTTCTTCCACTAACTCAACATTGTCATCATCATCATCATCATCACCCACAGACTGCGACAGTTGGAACACTTGGGCATCGGGAAAGAGGTCAGCAGCAACCTGAGAAGTGGTTTGTGACTCTGGGAAGGATCCAGAAAACAGTTCCTGAGAGTATGCCGGATCGCATTCCAAATTTTCCTGGGAGGGGGCAGACTGGGGGGAAGGAGGTTGAGGTGGAGGAGCCAGAGGAGAGCTCCCTTGGGTAACGTGGGTGGACTGCGTGGAAGACTGACTGGTGGACAAATTACTTGAAGCATTGTCCGCAATCCACGACATCAGCTGTTCGCACTGTTGTGGTTTCAACAGTCCTCTACCACGTGTCCCTGTGAGTTGAGACATGAAGCTAGGGAGTGTAGCTCTGCGGCGTTCCCCTGCTCCCTCATCAGCAGGTACTGTCTCACCCTGCCCAGGACCAAGGCCTCTGCCCCCTGCAGTAATTGAATGCCCACGCCCACGCCCACCCTTAGCCCCGGGGTTCAACATTTTCTGTATATAAGTGTATTATATATATAAAAAAAAAAAATGAACCTGCTGTACTGAAACCCACAAACATGTTCAATCTGAACAAGAAAATATATAGGTGGATAAGTTAGAGCAAAATTACGTATGTTATTACGTACCGTGCAGTATGGAGCAATTACACTGAAACTATTAGATTAGGCAGACTTGGCCTGATTAATTGCAACCCAGACAAATGTCGCACAGAGATTTTTGCAATGTAGCTGTATAAGTGAGAGCAAAAGACCTTTTCTACTGACGTACAGAATGGGTCACCTGGACAGAAAATACGGATTGTGGTGACTGAACAGCTGAACTGTGACACACAGAATGGTTACACACAGCTGTATTAAATGGATTTGTATCACTGAAATAAAACAACAAAAAAACAATTTTTTTATATTTTTATTTTTTATTTTTATATATATTTTTTTTAACGTGACGTGCAGAAACTATCAGAGAGCAAACTCAGCCCCTGCTGACTGTGGCTATTTTGACTACAACCCAGACAAATGTCGCACAGAGATTTTTGTAATGTAGCTGTATAAGTGAGAGCAAAAGACCTTTTTTAATTACATGACGTACAGAATGTGTCACCTGGACAGAAAATACGGATTGTGCTTTGAATATAGGTGGAAAAGTTAGAGCTAAATTACGTATGTTATTACGTACCGTGCAGTATAGAGCAATTACACTGAAGCTATTAGATTAGGCAGACTTGATCTGCTTAATTGCAACCCAGACAAATGTCGCACAGAGATTTTTGTAATGTAGCTGTATAAGTGAGAGCAAAAGACCTTTTTTACTGATGTGACGTACAGAAAGGGTCACCTGGACAGAAAATACGGATTGTGGTGACTGAACAGCTGAACTGTGACACACAGATTGGTTACACACAGCTGTGTGAAATGGATTTGTATCACTGAGATAAAACAACAATAAAAAAAAGGGTTATATATGGCGATAGCTGCACTACTAGTGCCAGCCAGCCCAGCCAGGAGACAAAAAAAATGTCTTGTAGCCCTTAGAAGGGCTGTTGGGTTCTTTTAAGATCACTCCTGCCTAGCAGAGAACTAAATCCAGGCCCTAACACTCTCCCTGAAACACAGCAGCTCTGTCCCTAACGACATCCAGACAGCATCTGAGCCGAGCACCGCGGGCAATCACTAGTATATTCCAGGGTCACCTGATCAGGCCAGCCAACCCCTGCTATCGACATATAAGGGCCCCACGTGATGCTGGGTGTACCGCAGAGTCTCCTGGCTTGTGATTGGCTGAGTTTATAGGCGCCAAAAATGCAAAATGCGGAAGATGCCATTTCCTCGAGCATGGCGAGATACTCGTCCGAGCAGCGAGCACTTACGAGTACCCTAATACTCGAACGAGCACCAAGCTCGGACGAGCATGCTCGATCATCTCTACTACATACCTATTGTATTCAGTATACAAATTACATATAAAATTGCTGTGTGAAGGCCGGTTTTGTTCCTGATTTAATGCTGCAATTAAATGTCATTTTTAAAATGTAGTCAATGCATTTATTAGTATGATTTCTTTTTCCAGCCAAGCGGGACAATAATGTGTCAGAAATGTCTAATCTGCCTGTCCTGTGGCGAACGTTTAATAGATTTGCGTTAATCAGGGCTTTGTTTTAATCTAGCAGCACCTGGCAGCTCACAGTATCCTAGCAAATGATTTTTATACTAGCGAATATTTGCTATTTTATAGTCCTTCTTACCAATGAAAAATACAGTGCAGCCTCCCTACAGATGCCCCTAAATTTACAAGTTTGTTCTGTATAAGTCATGGTATTTAAACAAAATACAACACAAAACAAAATTAATTAATAAACACAAGATTCAGTAGACTATTACTACATTTAACTATATAACTTAGGTGAAAATTAAGTACCCCCCAGAACTCGCACCATCATAAGGGTACAGCCACACGGTCAGGTTTCCTGATGCAGTTTTGGAAGCTAAAACCAGGAGTTGATCATGGAAGGAGAAGTCGTACCTGGCCTTTATACTTTTGTTCCTTTTATGATCCACTCCTGATTTCATTTTCAAAAACTGCATCAAGAAACCTGACCTTGTGGTTGTACCCTAAAGGGGTTCTACACCCAAAAAGATTACCTCCCTTCCTTTCTCAAGAGTAACAGGGGTTCCAGAGGACAGGCCCCCATGGATCATGTTATGCCACATCTTAGTAATGCCGTAGAATACCGTAAGAGAGTAACACCCTATTTAAAAGCACAGCATGCAAACATATGGTTACAAATATCCAGTAAAGGACAATTTCATCTCTGTGGACACTGGATTACACAGATTGTCCTGATGAGTGAAATTGGAATATTGAAGGGGTTATCCAAGACCTATAATGCCCCCCATATGCCCAGGCCCCTCACATACATAATACTTTGCTCCCCAGCATCCGCATCACTTCTGATGCCAGCACAGCCGCCACTGCATCTCACGGATGAAAATATCTGGCGAGGGGGGATTGTGGGCAGCCAATAGCAGGCCATGATGGGAACGAGCCTCCCTAGCATCATGGGTGACACTATGGGACCGGGCATATGAGGGAGGGCAGTATAGGTCTTGGATAACCCTTTTAAGAGTGTTGTAGTCCAAAAGAGGTAGCCTGAAGATTTTATGCATTTTGTTTGTCGATTTGACATCGACACTTCAACTCAAACAGATGACCCTATGTTCTCCTTGAAAGGGCCCTGTCAGCATGAAAATGCAGTGAAATCTGCAGACAGCATGCTATAGAACAGGAGAAGCTGAGCAGATTGATATATAGTATAGTATGTTAATGGGAAAAGATTCAGTAAAACTTGTATTTTATTCATTTAAACCTCTGCTCTTGCTAGGTGGGCAATCCTAAGTGATTGACAGCCAACTCTGCATGTCAAAGCACACAGGGAAGGCTGTCGATACAGAATTTTTCTTGTACTGAATCTTTTCTGATAAACCTATACTGTATATTAAGCTGCTTAGTTTATCCTGCTCTATAACATGCTGTTTGCAGATTGCACTAGCTTTTCATGGTGACAGGTTCCCTTAAAGGATTTTGTAATACAAATGGGTCCTTGGGTTACAATATTAATTGGTTCTGGGACAAACATTGTATAACCATTATTAGTCTATAGAAAATTGGTTCCAAAGCCCCAACATATCACCCAAATATATGAATATTTAAGAAAAATACAGTCAGGAATAGAAACTGGAAGCTGACCATCACTTTTGTATGATGAGGACAGGAGCTTCTTCTGGGTCCTGTATAGCTTTGAGAGAATCAAGCTTCGAATCATCGATCCATAATCGATTTGGTCAAACACTGTTTCCGTACAGCATTAAAATGTATTAGCTCTGTACCAAACCCGACTTTGGATTCCTAATTTTAAATGTTTTTTAAAGATGCAGAAATGAATACCAAATTTATTCACCCAAGTCTGTCCACTGAGCCAATACATTTTAATGTTGTACAGAGACAGCATCAAAATCGATGTGTTTGACCGGATCGACTTTGGATCGATGATCCAAAGATTGATTCGCTCAACATTAGTCATGTATAGCACACAGTGTACTAGAAAAATAAAATGGAGCTGCCCTCACCTGGCATCCAAAAGAGCTGCTCATCCTGGTATAGACAGAGGGCAGTACAGGACATGTAGTACTACAGTACACTGTAAAGAGGAGTTAGTAGACAACCAGTACAGGTGTTTTACCAGAGAAATAGCCATGTTGATTGGTTGGATCGGAGTATGAGGCATGGTATGTTGAGCCCAGTTTCAACTTCTGATGGCTCAGGAAAGACAGATAAAGTTTTGTATCCTGAGGCCATTGTATCTTGAAAATAATTGGAAAAATGCCCAAGTGCCCAAGGCAATGGATTATTTCTACATTATGCTTGTGTCATGTTCTAGGGGTCAACAGACCCCTTAACATCTACTGGGTATACTGAACCAGACAAGACAAGGGAAAAGCCAAAACATATACTTTATTAAACAAGACAAGACAGAACATAACTGGAATAAACCTGGACAAACAGGTCAGTAACAGTGGCAGATGAAACACCACTGGACCAAGTTCACCAGTTTGACTTGGGACCAAAGGGCGCTGTCTAAGTGAACCCGGTTCTTCACAATACCCCTCATAGTGGGGATAGCCTTTCCAGAGGTTTCACCAGCTCGCTACCTCTTCGGATGGTCCTGATGCACTTGGCCGACACCTGCAACGTAAAAGCTACTGGTGAGATACTAGCAGTCCAGGTACATACAAAACAGGGAACCAGGCAAACTAACAGGAACCAAGACAAAACCAGAAACACGGGACACTGTTCTGACACAAGACATATGCAGGAACACAGACATGATCACAACATGGGACAGGCAGATGACTGAACCCTATGTGGAATGGATGCATATTGGTCACAGACAGAGCTGCACAGACAAGGAGATGCTTTGACCCTACGTGGAATGGATGCATGGCAATCACAGACAGACAAGGCCAAATAACATCGACACCAAACATACAGACAAGAACCAAGGTGACATAAGTTGACATCGATGAATTACCAGGTGACAACACAGGTCTGGGTAGAATGGCAAACACTCAGGTCAAGAGCCAAGCTGGAGACAGACCCCCTCAGGCACAGAGCTAACAGGTCTATATAGCCGGTTAGCGAGGACACCTGACCACCTGGTAATCAAGCACACACAGACCAGGGATTATTAAACCCATGAAGAAAGAGTATATAGGTCACTACACCATATGCAATATTAAATGGTGGTGTTGGAAAGTACAACTTGTCCTGCAAAAAACAAGTCCTCTTACAGCTATGTGAATAGAAAAATAAAAAAGTTATGGCTGTATGAAGGCAGGGAGCGCAAAACGAAAACGGGGGAAAAAAAAAAACCTCCGGGGCTGAAAGTGTTAAGCAAAAAACTATTTTTTATTTTCGTTATTTAACATTTTCAAATAACAAAAAAAGGAAAAGGGCCTAAAGCTAAATTCTGGGAACCCTGCATGGTTATTACCTAGTAGCACCCCCTTTGGCAAGTATCACAGCTTTTTTAGCCAGCATAGAGTCTTTCAATTATTGTGTGAGAGATATTTATCCATTCTTTCTTGCAGAGGTCTTCCAGTTCTGTGAGATTCATGGGCCGTCTTGCATGCACTGCTCTTTTGAGGTCTATCCACAGATTTTCCATGATGTTTAGATCAGGGACTGTGAGGGCCAGGGTAAAGCCTTCAGCTTGTGCCTTTTGAGGTATTTTCATGTTGCCTTTTCCTTAGTTTGAAATGTAATGAGGAAATGGCAGTTAACAGCAACAGTGGAGGTCAAGAGAAGGTCTGGAAGACTAAGGGCCCATTCATACAACCATGTGAATGGGTCCACATCTATTCCGCAATTTCGCGCAAATTCAATGGGGTGCCGGCGATGTGTGTTCTGCAAATTGCGGAACACACACCGTTCGGCATCTGTGATATTGCGGATTCACATTTTTGCAGACCCGCAGTATCATGGCCATCTGAACAGTCCCTTAGAAACAGCTGCTCATAGGTGTCATCTCCCACTCTTGATTAAGGGATATGTATCTTCCACATATATGTACAAAAAAAACAGACATAAAAATATTGCAAACCCTGGTCTTGCAAACCCTGGACTTTTTAGATGGAACTTGTGTGTAAATCTGGCATTTCTACACCATCCTGAGAAAAGGATGTGCATGGGTGGTGTAGGCAGGGCCATTGTCAGGTCTATCATAATTTACACAAGTTTTGTGGCATAAATGATGACTGAAATCTATGCCAGCTATGAGCAAGCATATGGACTACTGGAGGAGGTGTTTGATTTAAGCTGACGCTGCGTGCAGCGTCAGGTCATAGTGCGCGCCGCCAGGGAAGAGAGCAGAGCGCGGACCGGACGGCAGCCGCAGCGCAGAACAGGTAAGTAAGGTTTTTTATTTTAATCCTATGTGGCTGGGTGGGCTGATCTGAGGTCTGATGGGGGTCCCTAAATACAAGTGAGCGCTTCCATAATGGAAGCGCTCACTTGTATTCGCCTGATAGTAGGCAAGGTCATCCTTGCTGGGCCCCCCTGAGTCACTGGGCCCGGAGCCGTGGCCCCCCCCGCCCCCCCGGTAGCTACGCCACTGAGAAGGAGTGATGATCTTCTAAAAGGAATGCCTTATTGTGGAATGAATCTTATAATTCCTGAAGAAATTCATCACAGTCTCCATCTGGAGAGTATGTCTCTTATTGTAGTTTTATTGATCTAAGAGCCTTTGAAATAGCTGTTTTCACATTTTCTGCAATTTTTTTATGTTGGGCAATGGGCATCCATGTAACCATATTCCATGAGCTTAATAAAACCTGATACCACATGTGATAAGGGGTTGTCTGAATGTAGACCACCCTTTCTATTGAAATAAGGAACATTTTATGACGTGTGTTTAGACATTTTCTTTAGGTACAATTAATTTATAGAAAAAAAACAAATGTCACCAATTCACTGACTGCAACTTGAAGCTGCTCTTTTTAAACCTTTTAAGTATGCTTTCTATGTGATAGCTAAGTAGGCTATAAAATGCGGCTATTTTTCATTATTTTTAATTATTTGGTATTACATGGTTTCCACCAACACCACACTCATTCAGCCTCATTATTATTCAGTCTCATTCTTGACAACTGGCATGGAGTAATTGAAATGCAGAGCTAAAAAGGCAGTGTTACACAACTGTTTGTATCACCTCTCATAGGCCAGCTGTGTTGTTTGTCAGCATTTCCATATTCTACCTCTTTCTGTTGAAAGTGTACTCATCATCACAGTTGTATTTCTGGCATTTCCTATTTTCAGACCATTGTCTAGTTGTATCTAGATTTTAACATTTATAAAGCCTATTGCGGGGAGACCACCTGCTTAGATTAGGTGTAAAAATGTTTCTCAGAGATTTTGACAATACAGAAAAATAATATTATCTTTTTAAATTAAGATTTTTTTTTCCTGAGGCCACACACATACAGCTTTATTAGTCTCTGTTAAAAATGTCAAGCTATAATAAAGCTATAATATGTCAATCAGAAGTCAGCAAGTGGGGGCAGATTCACTAAGGCTGTCTAAAACTTAGACAGTGTTAATTTGGATGATATGCTAGAGTATATGCAAATTCACACATCTTAATTTTGCTGGCATAAGAAAAGATTAGCATTATTTTCTGTTTTGGAAGAAAAGCTAATTTGAATATCTTTCTTGAAACGTAAAGGTATACAAATCGGCTATTCTGACAAGAGAGGATCTCCTATCTAATGCCAGAAGAATTAAGATATGCAAATTTGAATTTATACTTTTCCTAGAAAACCAAGAGTAGTGTCGCCTGGTATACATTACGCATACATTTTTTTTGGTCACCCTATTTATAAAGTTCACCCAGAGAAGACCCCCACAAGAACAGTTATCCAATCCATGCAAATTTCTTTTGTGATATTCTGGTTCCTTTGTCCTTCTAGAAAGAGAACTAGCTTGCACGTTTCATAGAAAGAAGTGTAAGCTTGGTGGGATGTTCTATTTCGCTTTTAGTTGAATATTACTTTTGAGGTCTCTCTCTGGTTCATCTGAACTTAATCTCAAACAGTAAAATAGAAACGTGCATTCTTAAAAGGGTTGCCAACTTTTGCTATACTGATGGCCTATCCTCAGGTGAATAGGAAAGAGCCACCCCATTAAAGTTAATGGGGATAACAATGCTCTTCACTATTAACCAGCTTGTAGTACAAGCTGGTTAATAGTGAAGAGAACACAGCACTCACATTACTGAGTACTATGTTATCTTCACATAGCTGATCAACATGAGTGCCTTCCAAACATGCTTATGTAGAAAAACAGCTAAGCCAGCCTCACATCTGCAAATAGCTATTTCAGAACAAATGCCCTGTATCAGATAGAAACAGCTGTTCTAGTTGCAAGGCCTTGTGGGGTACCTCTGGGTGGGTACTATTTCTATTATGGAGTCCAGTTAATATACATGATGACTAATGTAGGCTAGACAATGACAGACTCTTGATTTCTTGGAAAAAATATATGCAAATCATGTGAAACATTTGGTGGCATCAGTTAGGCTTAAGAATGCTGATTTAAATACCTTTCCCAGAAACCCAGAATACTGTGCATAAATACTCCACTTACCAGGCACTCTCTATAAATAACTCTATAAGAGTACACCCCAGGCAATCCATATGTATTGTTGAGAATCAAAATGTAGCATAGTAGTCTCTTTTTCTCTCTCTCTGGTTTAGGTAGAATCAATTTGCATCCAACCAAATCTTTCAAAAACTTTGGTGAACCTGAAACACACAGAATCTTGAAAGGTTTACCCAACTCTAGATGACACCCTCAGAAGGTGCATTAAATATATTACATTTATCCTCTCTGCAGCAGAAAAGTGTTGCCAAAAAGCTGCAAATTTTGATGCATGCTGCTGTTGTGCAAACTTTTTAACCTTTTTGGCAGTTTACTCACTGCTCGCAATTTTTCAAACTGGTAAGGGGTTAGAGTAGGCAGTCATTAGAGTGAAACATCAGCAAACCAGCAAACTTTTCTAAATTTTGTTCGGCAGACGAACCTGAACTTTTTCAGGTTTGTTTAAGCCGAATCCAGTAAAACAGCGCTCATTCATTTTTTATTGCACATGTCGGTGGGAAAAAAGCACTAGGGAGGAAGAAGAAGGGTGCTCACATAACTCTGTGTGTGTGAGTTGGCTTGCACGGATTGGCTCCTAGGCTGACAGACAATCTGGATGAGCCAATCAGTGCTGTAGCAGGCAGGGAGGTGTCCTAGCAGAATGAGCAGAATGTCATTCTGTGTTGGGCTGTGAATAAGTGGGGATTGATCTTGCAGTGTCTGACAAAAAAAATGATTTTAGGGAGTCAAAAGTCATAATGTCACAATCAGGGTTGTATTCTTCTGCCAGGGACAGTGAAAGGAAAGGCTAGAATTAGAAAGAAGAATTGGGTGTAGAATAGATACAGGCAGGGAAAGTGAGAAGCTGAGGCTGGATGTGCCTCCTAGCACAACTGCAAGAAACCCGCAGCTACCTGCAAGGACATTACTTTCATTTTTCCCATTTTAATAGAAATCCTTTCTTTTTTGGGGGTTAGGGGTAGGGGTATTATAAATGCAAAACTGTACAACACATGTTTTACCATTGATGTACTGCAGCATTTTAAATCCCAGTGAAAACACCTGCAATACTTGTCCAAACTCAGTGTCACGGCACCTCCACATAGTTAATGTAGTCATTTATTTATTTTTATTTTTTAAGTTTTAATAACTGTATTAACAGGTTAACGACCCTAGACGAGAATGCTCATCCTAAATTGCGGGTACTTAGTGCCCCAGGACGAGCATTCTCGTCCTGGGGTCCTTCCTTCCCCCCATGTCGGGTGTCCCTATTAGAAGCAGAGATCCGGCTGTTATTGACTGCATCCACCAGCATCGGTGATGACGCAGATGCCAGTGGATTAACCCCTCATATGCCGTGGTCAGCACTGACTTCGGGATATGGGAGGTTTGCGCTCCCTCACCTCCTCGGAGGCCTGGGAGCCTGACAGCTATGGAAGCCTATGAGGCCCAGTCCCCAGGCTGGGTCTCATAGGCAAACTATCAGTGTATTACAGTGTGTAATACACTGATAGTCAATGCAGTACAATACAGATGTATTGTGCTGCATTGAAACAAGAATTCAGACCCTGTAATGTTGAAGTTCCATCGTGGGTAATAAGTCAAAAGTTAAAAAAAAAAGTGAAAAAAAGTTTAACAATAAAAAAAAATTAAAGTTTCGATAAAAAAGCCCCTTCCCCATAAAAGAGACATATGAAATTGTATAAAATAGAAAAAAAAATAAAGAACATACATATTAGGTATCGCCGCGTCCGTAACAACCTGCTCTATTAAAATATTTCATGATCCATCCCGTCCAGCCAACACAGTAAAAATATAAAAACTGTGCTAAAAAATTCATTTCTTGTCACCTTTCATCTCAAAAAGTGTAATACCAAGCGATCGAAAAGTCATATGTACCCAAAAATAATACCAATCAAACTGTCATCTCATCCCGCAAAAAAGGAGCCCCTACCTGAGACAACCACCCCCCAAAAAATAAAAAAAACTACAGCTCTCATACTATGGAGACACTAAAAGATGATTTTTTTGTTTCAAAAATGATATTGTGTAAAACTTAAATAAATTAAAAAAGTATACATGTTAGGTATTGCCACGTCCGTAACAACCTGCTCTACAAAAATATCTCATGAGCTAACCCCTCAGATGAACACAGTAAAAAAAATAAAAATAAAAACAGTGTCAAAAAAGCCATTTTTTGTCACCTTACATCACTAAAAGTGCAACATCAAGCGATCAAAAAGGCATATGCCCCCCAAAATAGTACCAATCTAACCATCATCTCTTCCCGCAAAAAATGAGCCCCTACTTGAGACAATCGCCCCAAAAAAAATAAAAATACAGCTCTCAGTCTATGGGGACACTAAAACATGATTTGTTTTTGTTTCAAAAATGATATTATTGTGTAAAACTTAAATAAATTTTAAAAAAGTATACATGTTAGGTATCACCACGTCCGTAACAACATGCTCTACAAAAATATCACCTGATATAACCCCTCAGGTGAACACAGTAAAAAAAATAAAATAAAAACGGTGTCAAAAAAGCCATTTTTTGTCACCTTACATCACTAAAAGAGCAACACCAACCAATCCAAAAGGTGTATGCCCCTCAAAATAGTATCAATCTAACCGTTACCTCATCCTGCCAAAAATGTGTCCCTACCTGAGACAATCACCCAAAAGATAAAAAAAAACTACAGCTCTCATGGAGACACTAAAACATGATTTTTTTTGTTTCAAAAATATTATTGTGCAAAACTTAAATAAATTAAAAAGTATACATGTATTGTCGTGTCCATAACGACCTGCTCTATAAAAATATCACATGATCTAACCTGTCAGATGAATGTTGTAAATAACAAAAAATAAAAACGGTGCCAAAACAGCTATTTTTTGTTACCTTGCCTCACAAAAATTGTAATATAGAGCAACCAAAAATCATATGTAGGGGTGCATCAGGGGGTCTTCAAATGTGACATGACAACTTAAAATTTTCCCAGTGAAATCTGCCCTCCAAAAACCATATGGTGTTCCTTTCCTTCTGTGCTCTGCCATGTGCTCTTTCAGCAGTTTACCACCACATGTGGGGTGTTTCTGTAAACCACAGAATCTGGGTAATAAATATTTCATTTTGTTTGGCTGTCAATCCTTGCTTTGTTAATGGAAAAAATGGATTTAAATGGAAAATCTGCTCAAAAAGTGAAATTCTGAAATGTTGTCTACATTTTCCTTTAATTCTTGTGGAACACCTAAATGGTTAACAAAGTTTGTAAAATTAGTTTTGAATACTTTGAGGGGTGTAGTTTCTAAAATGGGGTCATTTTTGGGTGGCTTCAATTATGTAAGCCTCACAAAGTGACTTCAGGCCTGAACTGGTCCTTAAAAAGTGGGTTTTGGAAATTTTGTGAAAAATTTCAAGATTTGGTTCTAAATTCTAAGCCTTCTAACGTCCCAAAAAAATAAATTGTCATTTTCAAAATGATCCAAACATGAAGTAAACATCGGGAATGTATAGTAATAATTATTTTTGGTGGTATTACTATGTATTTCAAAAGTAGAGAAAAATCAAAATTTTGAAATTTGCAAATCTTTCTAAATTTTTGGTAAATTTGTTATTTTTTAATATGTAAAAATGAAATGTTTTGACTTAAATTTACCACTATCATGAAGTACAATATGTGACGAGAAAACAGTCTCAGAATGGGCTGGATAAGTAAAAGCATTTTATAGTTATCACCACATAAAGTGACACATGTCAGATTTGCTAAAAATGGCCTGGTCCTTAAGGTGAAAAATGGCAGTGTCCTTAAGGGGTTAAATACTAAAATATTCCGGGCAGCGGACAAAAAGATTTCCTGAGAAGCATTAGATCAATGCATTGCATGTGGATGTGAGATCCATGCTTCTTTCTTTTTGCCAGAATAATAAATAAAAATGTTACTTGTGTGACCAACTAAACACAAAAAACCCTCTGTGCTACAAGGAGAAAAAATGTAACAATCATATTAAACCACTGAAATGAAATTGTGCCAAGGACTGAAACATACTGTATTATGGATGCACTTGAACTTATATTCACCTGTTATCTAAGTCTGAATAATACTTAACTGTTGCCATAGTAATAGCTAGCCAAAAGTTAGTAACAGTCAGCCCTATCGTGTAAATGGCTGTTAGGCATTATGTGCATAGCAGAGCCATGTGTACACAACATAACCACATGGGCCTTTAAATGAATGTTAACCCCTTTTTTTTATACTTATTTGAATGAAGAGAACTATCAAAATATATTCTGCTTTAAGAAGGTCTTGCTATTTTTGCAGTGAAATGCTTTTTGGTCATTCAAATCAAGTTTGTTGTCAAATGACTGTGAACTACCCACAGATGTCTACGTAGTGATAGGGCAATAACAAGCTTGACGTGTTTGCTACAATAGAAGAATAGGTGTCATGGAGCTAACCACTAGTTGCTACAATGCAGAAAATATACCACAGCACTGCATATAATATAAGGCAGGAGGGCACAACCTACAGCCATTCATTCTCTGTGGCCCCCAACCATCTTCACACAGAAATATTCGTGTGTGGCTACATGTAGTTTCTATGTCAGAGATAAGAGGAGTGGCACAAAGTTCATGAGCAGAGCTGGCAAGCAGATCTGAATCGGAGAACGAGGCCTTCAATTTTTATAGCGCTACTTAAAAAGTACTGTACATTCAGGATGCAATGTAGATGTACTGTATACTTTTATTTGTAAATTGTAATGTGTTTCAGGCCCGTTTGTCAGGCATTAACTTGATTGTTAATTGCACCTAAAGGAGCATCAAAAGACAGGTTGTATTTTTTTGGCACTCATTTAGCAATGGAAATCTGTCAATGTAAAAAGATCCTTACTTTTTGCAACTGGTGGAAATCTCCACACACTTTACTGTTTATTAAATATTTAATGGACCAGTCATAACAGTCAATTGTGGGAAAAATGTAAAGTATACATTAAAGCTGTCATGTTTTCCACATGCTATCTTTGTCACCACTGACAGAATGCCATACATGAAACTTCGCTCTGCTATCTGTGCTCACTGACTGTACAGTGTCACCTGAACACACCCAGTTGAGGAACCAAACAGTCGTTATTGAAATCTATGGCTATTTAAGGACTCATCCCTGCTTGCCCTTTGTCTGAGCAACCAGGTTAATTTGTTAGTTTTTGAATTGTTGGGATTGATTTGAATTGCCACTTGCCATTGACCTTCTGCTTGGATTTTTCTGCATGAAATCTGCCTGCCCTGACTTTCTGTGTAATCGACTACAAATTCCATTTCCTTTTTTGCTACTATGAACATGTTCTACTCATGTCTGCAGTTGCCTGTGGAGTTCAGACTAGTGGCACTCTCCTCCATCCATGGAAACCCAGATAATCCAATATCCAGGTAGATCTCATATTAAACAGCCGAGTGTAAATAGTTTTTAATCTTCACATACATGATAAAGCAGTCCTGGTAGCAGGTTAAATAAGTTTAACTAATTTTATCTTAGTAATTTTATCTTAGCAGACGGTATAATGAGAATCCCCTTTTTATGTTAAGAAAAGAGAAAGTCTAGAGGAAAATTAGCATTCAAGGCTTTGATTCCTATGGTTTAAAAGGCAATTTTGCTACTTTCTAGAATATATGTAATTTAAGCCTTTGGAAAAGCTCTGGGAATCATTGAATTTAGGTGTCTTGTGATTAAACAGAATAAAATTACCTTTTTTGCCTAAAGAAAAAGTTGAAAGAAAATGTGTGCAGTTATTATACACACAGTAAAACTCAAGTAAAATCTATTAACATAGATAATTATATGTTAAATTACCGATTACAACTTTGTTGAATGGTGCCACCAAACTCTGGCTGGACCAGGATGTGGAATCTTATTTCTGTAAAATGGTGCAAATGTATATGCTTCTGAGATTAGGAAAAAAATATCAGCTCAATTTAAGTGAATGGAGAAAAAGAGATAAGCTTTAATACCAGACACAACCCATGAAGAAGAATGGCACTGTTACTCTAAAGCAGAGATGCCCAACCTGTGGCCCTCCAGCTGTTTAAAAACTACAACTCCCAGCATGCCTAGACAGCCTACAGCTACTAGGGCATGCTGGGAGTTGTAGTTTTGCAACAGCTGAAGAGCCACAGGTTGAGCATCCCTGCTCTAAAGAAAGAGAACCTTTTTGTACAGTATAATTCCTTACAACCCCATTAGGCTGGATTCACATGACAATTGCAAGAGCAGGTACATTAATTGATCTCTTTGGAATTACCTGGAGTTCTTCATTCATTAGTAATAAAATGTCTGTTTACCTAAGTCACAATTATAGATAAGTACAATTTAAAAGTGTCCTGTCTGACCCAGGAAGAAGTACTGGGGCATCTTAAAAAGATTAAAATAGACAAATCGCCAGGACCGGATGGCATACACCCACGTATCCTAAGAGAATTAAGTAATGTCATCGCCAGACCCTTATACTTGATATTTAAGGACTCTATACTGACAGGGAGTGTTCCACAGGATTGGCACATAGCAAATGTGGTGCCAATATTCAAAAAGGGTCCAAAAACAGAGCCCGGGAACTATAGGCCGGTAAGTTTAACATCTGTAGTGGGTAAACTGTTTGAAGGTTTTCTAAGAGATGCTATCTTGGAGTACCTCAATGAAAATAAACAAATAACTCCATATCAGCATGGCTTCATGAGGGATCGGTCGTGTCAAACCAATTTAATCAGTTTCTATGAGGAGGTAAGTTCTAGTCTTGACCGTGGGGAATCAATGGATATCGTATATCTGGACTTCTTCAAAGCATTTGACACGGTACCACATAAAAGGTTAGTATATAAAATGAGAATGCTTGGCCTTGGAGAAAATGTCTGTATGTGGGTAAGTAACTGGATCAGTGATAGAAAACAGAGGGTGGTTATTAATGGTACATACTCAGATTGGGTCACTGTAACTAGTGGGGTACCACAGGGGTCAGTATTGGGCCCTATTCTCTTCAATATATTTATTAATGACCTTGTAGAAGGCTTGCACAGTAAAATATCAATTTTTGCAGATGACACTAAACTGTGTAAAGTAATTAACACAGAAGAGGACAGTACACTGCTACAGATGGATCTGGATAGACTGGAGGCTTGGGCAGAGAAGTGGCAGATGAGGTTTAAACACTGACAAATGTAAGGTTATGCATATGGGAAGGAATAATGCAAGTCACCAGTACATACTAAATGGTAAAACATTGGGTAACTCTGACATGGAAAAGGACCTAGGAATTTTAGTGAACAGCAAACTAAGCTGCAGAACCAGTGTCAGACAGCTGCTGCCAAGGCCAATAAGATAATGGGTTGCATCAAAAGGGGCATAGATGCCCGTGATGAGAACATAGTCCTGCCACTTTACAAATCACTAGTCAGACCGCACATGGAGTACTGTGTACAGTTCTGGGCTCCTGTGAACAAGGCAGACAGAGCAGAGCTGGAGAGGGTTCAGAGAAGGGCAACTAAAGTCATAGCTGGAATGGGTGGACTACAGTACCCAGAAAGATTATCAAAATTAGGGTTATTCACTTTAGAAAAAAGACGACTGAGGGGAGATCTAATAACTATGTATAAATATATCAGGGGTCAGTACAGAGATCTCTCCCATGATCTCTTTATCCCAAGGACAGTAACCATGACGAGGGGACATCCTCTGCGCCTGGAGGAAAGAAGGTTTGTTCACAAAAATAGAAGAGGATTCTTTACGGTAAGAGCAGTGAGACTATGGAACTCTCTGCCAGAGGAGGTGGTGATGGTAAGTTCAGTAAAAGAGTTCAAGAGGGGCCTGGATGTATTTCTGGAGGGTAATAATATTACAGGTTATAGTTACTAGATATGGGTTGTTGTTGATCCAGGGAGTAATTCTGATTGCCTGATTGGAATCGGGAAGGAATTTTTTTCCCCTAAAGTGAGGAAAATTGGCTTCTACCGCACAGGGGTTTTTTTTGCCTTCCTCTGGATCAACTTGTAGGAAAACAGGTCGAACTGGATGGACAGATGTCTTTTTTCGGCCTTATAAACTATGTTACTATGTTACAATGAAACTAATAATGCACAAATAGTACAAGGAGAAAAAGTAAAGGAGCCATTGAATGTAATAACCTGTAGATCTCCCTACAAATTTGTACAATAATGAGGAAGAACTTTGAACCATTTCTCCCTACAAATGTATATCAATTCATCAATATTTCTGGGTTGCCTTATGAGCATAGGCTTTTTTAGTTCATGACACATGTTCCAAAGCCAAAAAAAGTCACTCACAAATAAAAAAAACTGAAGTTTTCAGTAAAATAAGCACATAACCAAGACTGATAAAGCAGGTCCATATATAAAACTTACAGGATTACGGTAGATGCTGGAATCTATAAATCATGTTCCATGGTGAGGGCAGAAGTTTCTTCAGGGTTTTGCATAGAATATAGATGTACCAGAAAAAAAAATAAAAAGAAGCCACAGCACATCCAGGAATAGACAGGGGGCAGTACAGAACATGTACTGCAAAGGAGCTAATAGACAAACCAATAAAGTTTTTTTTTTTTACCAGTAAAATGGCCATGTTGATTGGTTGGATCTGAGTCTGAGGCATTGTATGTTGAGTCTAGTTTCAAATTATGATGGCCCAGAAAAGATCATTGTATGTTGAATACTATCATGAGGGAACACTGTACTTTTGAAATAATGTGGTTGAGGAGGACAGAATAAAGCAAATGCACAAATAGTGCAACTAATTTGTGTAACCAGAATAATTATAAGGGTTCCAAGTTGTACCAAAATTCAATTCGTCACCTGTGGAAGACCCTATTGTATGTGAAAGAAATTAAGTGGTTAGTGAGCATGAATTGTGGTAATTGTACTTAATTGTCAAATATTCTCCATTTTTGAGTTTTATGCTTAAATGTCTTTGATATAGTCAGCATCTATGAAGAACATGTATTTTTGAGCTGAATTGAAAAATACTGTTTTGTTCTCTGGATTCTCTTAAAGGAAGTTAGACAAACACCGCAAATAGAGAACTGCTTGGAAGAAATATAGACAGGGACTTTTGCAAATGTCTCTATATGTCTAGATCTATTTTTCCATACCATTATGCTTTTGATTGGTTGCTTTAATAAATATTTGTGATTGGACATATTAAAATTGATAGCTAAAGGGAGGTGGTTAAATCCACAATGTACACAATGTACGACTAATAAAATTGTCTCTATGGACATTGCCCTGCAGAGAATCCTTTAACCAGCAAAATGTCTGGGTCTTTTATTCTTAGGTCGACCACATCCTCTGGCACATGGGGAAAGCTTATTAACCAATATGAACCCCACATTGCCTTAAATGAAAAAAAATATCCAAAAATTGTAAAATTTGACCATATCAATGCGTAAACTCAGGCTTATTGTTTCTCCACTAAGAACAAATCATGAATGAATTTACCATATAGGCTTAAGCTACAAGCATCCATGTCCAGGATAGTAATGTGTAGGAGCTGTACTGTACAGAAAGTATAGTTGTGTTTATTTTATATAATCGTTCCTATTAATATTTGATGGAATAAAGCCATTAAATTAATATGTAGTTCACAGCATAGTACCAAAAAAAACAGAATTATAGACTGTGTGTAAGATATCACAGTGTCTTCTATAGCAATCCTTAGTGAAATTAGTTACACTCCCCAAATATAAAAATTAAAAATACAAATTCAGTACATTTCTAATAGAATTGCTCTACAGTCTGAAGTTACAGGCCAACAGTCAATACTGCAACTAAAATTATTTGACATAACCAGTCTCAGTTAAATATAGTAATGTGTCACAACATAGTGGTTGGGAATTAAGAGCTGAAGTTGTTAAAACCAAGCAAAACAGATTTCAAGACCATGCTGCATTTGAAGGAGAAAGCATGTTTTCTGTTATTAGACTGACACTTTGACACTTGGATTGACAGTTCTGTAAAGGAACAATACATTTCTCTTAATTGACACTCTATGGCCAGGTACATTTACCATTATACACATAGCCAATGTTAAATAAAATGGGCAATTAGCTTTAAAGTATGTAGATATTGTTAATAGAATTAATATAATCTTTACTTTATATAAGCTTGTGTCTTTGATCATACTTCCAGTTGCCATTTACAATAGTGAACAGTTCAGGAATGTGCCTGCTGTCTAGAAATTGTCCAATATGATACCAAGAAAAGAAGCAAAGTCAAGTAACTACATTAAAATCCCATCCTGAAGTGACAAAATTCAAGTAAACTGACAGGTGATCATATATTCAGCAGGGAGCACTTGAACACTTCTGAGTTGATTTCATTAGAATTGAAGATGTGTTTTTAAATTGGACGAATTGTCATCAGTGTTGGGAAAGTTAGAAATATTATTAGAAGATAATCACCTATAGTATTTCTGTTATTTAGGATTATTTTTTTTCTGAACATTCTAACAAATCCATTAAAGCTGGGATCTCACAATGTATAGAAATTTTTATATTAACCCCTTAAGGACGTTGCCATTTTTCACTTTAGAAAACTTTTATTTATCCAAGCCATTCTGAGACTGTTTTCTCATGACACATTGTATTTCATGATAGTGGTAAATTTGAGTCAATATTAGAGATGAGCGAGCACGCTCGTCTGAGCTTGGTGCTCGTTCGAGCATTAGAGTACTCGTAAGTGCTCGATGATCGGACGAGCATCTTGCCATGCTCGAGGAAATGGCATCCCGCATTTTGAATTTTTGGCGCCTATAAACTCAGCCAATCACAAGCCAGGAGACTCTGCGGTACACCCAGCATCACGTGGGGCCCTTACATGTCGATAGCAGGGGTTGGCTGGCCAGATCAGGTGACCCTGGAATATACTAGTGACTGCCCGCGGTGCTCGGCTCAGTCGCTGCCTGGATGTTGTTAGGGAAAGATCTGCTGTGTTTCAGGGAGAGTGTTAGGTCCTGGATATAGTTCTCTGTTAGGCAGGAGTGATCTCAAAAGAACCCAACAGCCCTTCTAAGGGATACAAGACACTTTTTCTCCTTCTGGCTGGGCTGGCTGGCACTAGTAGTGCAGCTATTGCCATATAGAACAATTTTTTATTTATTATTGTTTTATCTCAGTGATACAAATCAATTTCATACAGCTGTGTGGAACCATTCTGTGTGTCACAGTTCAGCTGTCCATTCACCACAAACCACAATCCGTATTTTCTGTCCAGGTGACCCATTCTGTACGTCACGTAATTAAAAAAGGTCTTTTGCTCTCACTGATACAGCTACATTAGAAAAATCTGAGTGCGACATTTTTCTTGGTTGCAGTCAAAATAGCCACAGTCAGCAGGGGCTGAGTTTGCTCTCTGATACTTTCTGCACGTCACGTTAAAAATAAAAATAAAAAACAAAATAAAAAAAATAGTTTTTTTGTTGTTTTATCTCAGTGATACAAATCCATTTAATACAGCTGTGTGGAACCATTCTGTGTGTCACAGTTCAGCTGTCCATTCACCACAAACCACAATCCGTATTTTCTGTCCAGGTGACCCATTCTGTATGTCACGTAATTAAAAAAGGTCTTTTGCTCTCACTGACACAGCTACATTACAAAAATCTCTGTGCGACATTTGTCTGGGTTGCACTTAAGCAGATCAAGTCTGCCTAATCTAATAGTTTCAGTGTAATTGCTCCATACTGCACGGTACGTAATAAGATACGTAATTTTGCTCTAACTTATCCACCTATATACAAAGCACAATCCGTATTTTCTGTCCAGGTGACCCATTCTGTACGTCATGTCAGTAAAAAAGGTCTTTTGCTCTCACTTATACAGCTACATTACAAAAATCTCTGTGTGACATTTGTCTGGGTTGCACTTAAGCAGACCAAGTCTGCCTAATCTAATAGTTTCAGTGTAATTGCTCCATACTGCACGGTACGTAATAACATACGTAATTTTGCTCTAACTTATCCACCTATATAAAAAGCACAATCCGTATTTTCTTTCCAGGTGACCCATTCTGTACGTCACGTAATTAAAAAAGGTCTTTTGCTCTCACTTATACAGCTACATTACCAAAATCTCTGTGCGACATTTGTCTGGGTTGCACTTAAGCAGACCAAGTCTGCCTAATCTAATAGTTTCAGTGTAATTGCTCCATACTGCACGGTACGTAATAAGATACGTAATTTTGCTCTAACTTATCCACCTATATACAAAGCACAATCCGTATCTTCTGTCCAGGTGACCCATTTTGTACGTCACATCAGTAAAAAAGGTCTTTTGCTCTCACTTATACAGCTACATTACCAAAATCTCTGTGCAACATTTGTCTGGGTTGCACTTAAGCAGACCAAGTCTGCCTAATCTAATAGTTTCCGTGTAATTGCTCCATACTGCACGGTACGTAATAACATACTTAATTTTGCTCTCACTTATCCACCTATATATTAACTTGGTCAGATTGAACAAGTTTGTGGGTTTCAGTACAGCAGGCCCATTTTTTTTGTTTTGTATATATATATAATACACTTATATACAGAAAATGTTGAACCCCAGGGCTAAGGGTCGAGGACGAGGGCGTGGGTGTGGGCATTCAATTACTGAAGGGGGCAGAGGCCGTCGTCCTGGGCAGGGTGAGACAGTACCTGCTGATGAGGGAGCAGGGGAACGCTGCAGAGCTACACTCCCTAGCTTCATGTCTAAACTTACAGGGACACGTGGTAGAGGACTGATGAAACCACAACAGTGCGAACAGCTGATGTCGTGGATTGAGGACAATGCTTCAAGTAATTTGTCCACCAGTCAGTCTTCCACGCAGTCCACCCACGTTACCCAAGGGAGCACTCCTCTGGCTCCTCCACCTCAACCTCCTTCCCCCCAGTCTGCCCCCTCCCAGGAAAATTTGGAATGCGATCCGGCATACTCTCAGGAACTGTTTTCTGGACCCTTCCCAGAGTTACAAACCGCTTCTCAGGTTGCTGCTGACCTCTTTCCCGATGCCCAAGTTTTCCAACTGTCGCAGTCTGTGGGTGATGATGATGACATTCTTGACTTAGTGGAAGAAGTGTTTAAAGAGGTGTCGGACGATGAGGAGACACGGTTGTCAGACAGTGGTGAAGTTGTTGTCAGGGCAGGAAGTCCGAGGGGTGAGCAGACTGAGGAATCGGAGGATGACGAGGTGACTGACCCAAGCTGGGTTGATAAGCCGAGTGAAGACAGTGCTTCTGAGGCGGAGGCGAGTGCAGCACCAGAACAAGTTGGAAGAGGCAGTGGTGTGGCCAGAGGGAGAAGCAGGGCCAGAGCTGGTGCATCAGCAGCAACTGTTTCACGTAGTGAAGTTCCCGTGGTGAGGCCTAGATGTTCACAAGTCTGAAGTTTCTTTAAAGAAATTGAGGATGACTGACGGACTGTGGTGCACAAGCTGTGCCATACCAGGATCAGCAGGGGTGCCACCACTACTAGCCTAACCACCACCAGCATGCGCAGGCATATGAGTGCTAAACACCCCACTCAATGGAACCAAGGCCGTTCACCTCCTGCGGGTCACACCACTGCTCCTTCCCGTGTGTCACTCGCTGCCTCTGCTAGTCAACCCCCTGCCAAGGACCCCGGCACGAGCGCACCTTCGCCTCTACGATACCCCCAGCATCCAGCAATGTGTCCCAGCGCAGCGTTCAACTGTCTTTACAGCAGACGCTGGAGCGCAAGAGGAAATACAGTTCCACCCACCCACATGCCCAAGCCCTCAACGTCCACATCTCCAAATTGCAGAGCCTGGAGATGCTGCCCTATAGGCTGGTAGAGACCGAGGCCTTTCGCAACCTCATGGCGGTGGCTGCCCCTCGGTATTTGGTCCCCAGCCGCCACTATTTTTCCCGATGTGCCGTCCCATCCCTACACCAGCACGTGTCACAGAACATCATCCGTGCCCTGACCAAAGCTGTTTCTGAGAAGGTCCACCTAACCACAGACACGTGGACAAGTGCTGCCGGGCAGGGACACTATATCTCACTGACGGCACATTGGGTTAACTTGGTGGAGGCTGGGACCGAGTCTGACCCTGGAGCCGCTCATGTACTGCCCACACCGAGGATTGCGGGGCCTACCTCTGTCACAGTCTCTCAGACGTACTATGCCTCCTCCTCCGACCCTTCCTCCACCGAATTACCATCCGTGGGCACGGCGCCTTCAGTCAGTAGCTCTAGGCACAGCAGCAGTGCCGTGGGTAAGCGCCAGCAGGCGGTGCTCAAACTGCTGAGCTTAGGTGACAAAAGGCACACCGCCCAAGAGCTGTTACAGGGCATCACGGCGCAGAACGATGTGTGGCTGGCACCGCTGAACCTCAAGCCAGGCATGGTTGTGTGTGACAACGGGCGTAACCTGGTGGCGGCTCTGCAACTCGGCAGACTGACACATGAGCCATGCCTGGCCCACGTGTTCAATCTCATAGTTCAGCGGTTCCTCAAGACATACCCCAATCTGTCTGATTTGCTCACCAAGGTGCGCCACATCTGTGCTCATTTCCACAAGTCGACCACAGATGCTGCCACTCTCAGGGCAGCGCAGCGCCGCCTACAACTGCCCGCTCACCGACTGTTGTGTGACGTGCCCACGAGATGGAATTTAACATTGACCCTTACACTCCCATCGCCGTACATGTACTGCGCTGGGGCGATGCGGGCACATGGCGCCCGCTCGCAAGTGCGGCGGGCGTCATGGCCGGCAAGTCTCTGCTGTTTCTAACAGCAGAGACTTACCGCTACTTACTTGATCGGCGGCGTCTTGCTGGGCCTTTAGATGCCGTGATCACGGCATCTAGCTGCTTCTGAACCCGGAAGCGTACGCTTCCGGGTGGTGTACAGACGCCCCGAGTGGCCAATCGGGGTGTCTGTACACCATATGAAAACTGTAATCCTCGCTGGTGAGAATTACAGTTTTCAAAGTGCAATTCTTATTCTGGCCACTAGATGGCAGGCCAGGATAAAAAATGAGCAATTCTTGGATTTATCTCAGTCTAGTAAATCAATGATTGCTCATAAAGAAAAAGAAAAACACAATATATTAGCTCATATTTGAGCTTTAAAATAGTCAAAAAAATAAATAAAAAAAATGTTAAAAAATATATATAAAAGTTCAAATCACCCCCCTTTCCGTATAATTAAAAAATAAATACCTAAATAACAATAAATATAGACATCATGGGTATCACCATGACCGAAAACGCCCGTACTTTAAAAATATATATTAAAAAAATCCAATACGGCGAATTGTGTGGCGGAAAAAAGCGTCCAAATGGCGATTCGGCGTTTTTTGTCGCTTTTTTTTCTAAAAAATATTAAATAAAAAGTGATCAAAAAGTCATACACACCCCAGAATGGTATCAATAAAAACTTCAGGTCGCCCCGCCAAAAATGAGACCCCATACAGCTCCGTACACATAAATACCAAAAAGTTATAGGGGTCAAGATATGACAAGGAAAAAAAAAAAAAGAGAAACTTTCTAATTATTTTATCACTATCAAAACACAGGAAAAACTATACATATTAGGTATTGCCAGATTCGTACTGACCAGTAGAATGAAAGTAACTGGTCAGTTTTAATGCACATCGAACGCTGTAAATAAGAAACCCGTAGAACTGTAGCGGAATAGCGTTTTTTTTTGCAATTTCACCCGATTTGGAATTTTTTTCCCGCTTCCCACCACACCATATCAAATATTAAATGGTGGCGATGGAAATTACAACTTTTCCCGCAAAAAACAAGCCCTCATACAGCTATGTGAACAGAAAAATAAAACAGTTATGGCTGTTTGAAGGCAGGGAGCGCAAAACGAAAATGCATAACCGAAAAAACCTCCTGAAAGGACTGAAAGGGTTAAACATGTTATCCAGAGTTTACCAGCAGTGCAGAGCGATTGTAGACTGCCAGATGTCAACTTCCACCAGAACTGGTAGTCAGGTCACTCAGATTCCTCAAGTCTACAATGAGGAGTGGACGTGGATGTCTGATATCTGCCAGGTGTTGAGCAACTTTGAGGAGTCAACACAGATGGTCAGCGGCGATGCCGCCATTATCAGCCTCACCATCCCGCTGCTTTGCCTGTTGAAACACTCACTGCTCAGCATCAAGTCGGATGCTTTGCGCTTGTCACAAGAGACGGTGGAGGAAGATACGTCGCTTGATAGCCAGAGCACCCTCCGGTCTGTTTTTCAGCGCGTATCGGAGGAGGGGGATGAGGAGGAAGAGGAGGAGAATGTCGGCGAGACAGAAGAGGGTACCAGTGCTCAGTCCTTCTTAACTCTTGAGTGTGTATGGGCTGAAGAGGAGGAGGAGGAAGAGGAGGATGAAATGGAGAGTCAGGCCAGTGAGGAGAGGGAATTCTTGCGTGTTGGGACTCTGGCGCACATGGCAGACTTCATGTTAGGCTGCCTATCCCGTGACCCTCGCGTTAGAAGCATTTTTTCAAACACCGATTACTGGGTGTTCACTCTCCTGGACCCACGGTACAACCAGAACTTTTCCACTCTCATCCCTGTAGAGGAAAGGAGTATGAGAGTGAATCAATATCAACAGGCCCTGGTGCACAAGCTGAAACAATCCTTCCCATCTGACACAACTAGCGGCAGAGGGCGTGGTTCTGTGGGCCAAGTAGCGGGGGAGAGGAGGCGAGCAGGCAGCTTGTCCAGCACTGGCAGGTGAACGCTCTCCAAGGCCTTTGCCAGTTTTATGTCACCCCAGCAAGACACTGTCACCTGTCCCCAGTCTCGGCAGAGTAGGGGTGAGCTTTACAGAAAGATGGTGAGGGAGTACCTAGCTGACCATACCAACGTCCGTAGCGATCACTCTGCTCCATACAACTACTGGGTTTCAAAGCTGGACACGTGGCCTGAACTGGCGCTGTATGCCTTGGAGGTGCTGGTCTGCCCTGCCGCTAGCATGTTGTCAGAGCGGGTACTCAGTGCAGCTGGTGGCGTCATCACCGATAAGCGTACACGCCTGTCAACTGACAGCGCTGACAGGCTGACGCTTATTAAAATGAACAAAGCCTGAATTTCACCGGAATTCAAATCTTCACCGGGGAAAAACAGCTAAAGATTAACATTACTTATGTATCCGATTCCTCTTCTCTACTCCTCCTCCTCCATGTTGTCTTTGCCTAAAACTGACCCCAAAACCGCCATTTTTTAAAGGTCCAACTGGCACTCTTTTACCACAATTTTTCCGGAGGGCCACCTACAGGCCCTCTCTCCAAACAATTTTTCCGGAGGTCCACCTACAGGCCCTCTCTCTAAACAATTTTTCCGGAGGGCCCCCTTCAGGCCCTCTCTCCAAACAATTTTTTCCAGAGGTCCACCTACAGGCCCTCTCTCTAAACAATTTTTCCGGAGGGCCCCCTACAGGCCCTCTCTCTAAACAATTTTTCCGGAGGTCCACCTACAGGCCCTCTCTCCAAACAATTTTTCCGGAGGTCCACCTACAGGCCCTCTCTCCAAACAATTTTTCCGCAGTGTCAACTACAGACACTGTAAAACAATGTTTCAGGAGCGTCAAACAGACAGTCCAAAACAATTTTTCAGGAGGCGCAAGTACCGACATTTAAAAAAAAATTTTTTTTGCTGAGGGTCGACTTTATGTACTCCGAAAACAAAAAAATTTTTGGAGGCTCAACAAAAGCCATTTCACTGCATTCTCAGTTGGACAAAGTCATTGGTGGTGTAACCGCCATGCTGTGTCAGGCTAAATTTTTGGGTGCTTCACCAGCTACCACATACTAACTCAGTCACTTGTTGGCGTCATCGCCATGCTGTGTCAGGCTTATGCCTGCATCGTGTGGCTGGCGATAGGAGAGCAGTGCCAGCATGGGCATGGGTGATGGACCTTCGTTGCACCTAGTTGGGTGCTTCCCTAACATGTGATGGGCATGTGCCTCGCCTTTCTTGGTCTGGGTGAGCACAATTGCCATGAGGGTAACCACCAGGCTGTTGCAGGAGAATTTGGGGTAATGGTGGGATTAGGCAGCCTCAGAGGCATCCATGCAAGCTGCCCCTGCTGTTTCCTGTCCATTTCCGTGGTGTTTTCATCATTTTCTGAGGTTTCCAGGTTTTCATCCAGCCTTCCCTAGGCAGAGCCTTGGTCCCCTGCAAAAATGCTCGAGTCTCCCATTGACTTCAATGGGGTTCGTTACTCGAAACGAGCACCCGAGCATCGGGAACAGTTTGTCTCGAATAACGAGCACCCGAGCATTTTAGTGCTCGCTCATCTCTAGTCAATATATTTCACCTTTATTTATGAAAAATCCCAAATTTACCCAAAACTTTGTAAAATTCATAATTTTCAAAATTTCAGTTTCTCTGCTTTTCAGGCAGATAGTAATACCTCATAAATAGATATTACTTAACATTCCCCATATGTCTACTTTATGTTGGCATCATTTTGTAAATGTAATTTGATTTTTTGGGACTTCCAATTTTAGAAGCAATTCTTAAAATTTTTAAGAAAAATTCCAAAACCATTTTTGTAAGGACCAGCTCAGTTCTGAAGTCACTTTGTGGGGCTTACATAGTGGAAACCACCCATAAATTACCCTAATTTAGAAACTACAGTCCCCAAGTTATTCAAAACTGATTTTACAAACTTTGTTAACCCTTTATGTATTCCATGAGAATTTAAAAAGTGGAAATTACATTTCTAAATTTCACTTTTTTAGCAGATTTTCCACTTCAATCCATTTTTTATCGTAACACATCAAGGGTTAACAGCCAAACAAAACTCAAAATGTATTACCCTGATTTTGTGACTTACAGAAACACCTCACATGTGGTGTTAAACTACTGTATGGGCGCATGGCAGGGCGGAGAAGAAAAGGAGCACCATATGGTTTTTGGAAGGCAGAATTTGCTAGACTGGTTTTTAGACACCATGTCCCATTTGAAGCCCCCCTGATGCACCCCTATAGTAGAAACAACAAAAAAGTGACCCCATTTTGCAAACTACGGGATTAGGTGACAGTTTTATTTATACTATTTTGGAGAACATATGATTTTTGATCGCTGTATATTATGATTTGTCTGACAGGTTAGATCATGTGATATTTTTATAAAGCAGGTTGTTACAGACGCGACAATATGTCAACTTTTTTTTTTTTTCAGTTTTACTTAATAAAACATTTTTAAAAAGACATATTTTTTATATTTTTCTGCCAATCGTCTAGTTTAGGGGCTCGTTTTTGGGGGGAAGAGTTAACATCTTCATTGGTACCGATTTTGGGTACATAATATTTTTGATCATTCAATATCACACTTTATTTAGCAAATAGACAAAAAATTGGTTGTTTTGGCACAGTTTTTTTTTTTTTTTTTACTGCATTCATCTTAGGGGGTACATCATGAGACACTTTTATAGAGGAGGTCATTACGGATGCAGCAATACCTAATAGGTCTACTTTTTTATTTTTATTTTGGTTTTACACAATAAAAGCATTTTAGAAAAAAAAACGTTTTTGTGTCTTCATTTTCTGAAAGCCTTTTTTTTTTAATTTTTTGGGCAATTGTCTTAGGTAAAGTCTCTTTTTTTAGATGAGGAAATGGTTTGATTGGTACTATTTTGGGGTGCATATACCTTTTTGATCGCTTGGTATTACACTTTTTATGATGTAAGGGGAATGTAAAATGGCTTTTTTGTATTTTATTTTTTTAAATTTTTAGATATGTGGAAATAAGAAGAAATTAGATTTTTTTTCACTTTTTTTTGGTTCTTGAAGATCCAGTGGGTCTGATGCATTGACAATACACAGTAGTACACTGTATAGTGTACTGAACTGTATTTGCACGTACAGGAAAACAATCCATTTTGCCCATGAGTGTCTTGACAAGCACCAAAACTTCTTTAACAATATGTA